>JAJPUD010009101.1:27947-48822 GCA_023553655.1 Myrmecobius fasciatus | reverse complement strand
GGAGAAATCGTATCTACAAGAAAGAATAATCAGATAAAGGAAATACAATACAAGCAAACATCAATAAAGAGCATGAAAATGATACGTTGTGGTCCACATTTCACATCCCTCTCTCTGGGTGTATATGGCTTTCTACACTGAACAATTGGAACTGGTTTGAAGCATTTCATTGTTGAAGAGAGCCATGTCTATCAGAATTGATCATCATATAGTAGTGTTGTTGCTGTGTATAATGATCTCCTGGTTCTGCTCACTTCACTCAGCATCAGTTCATGCAAGTCTCTCCAGGCCTCTCTGAAATCGTCCTGCTGGTTGTTTCTCACAGAACAATAAATTTTTTTTAAGTGTTAATAGTCCTGTCTGAAGAATCAAAAATTAGCATATTACTTTAGATCCAATAAAGCTATATTCTTTTTTTTTTATTTAAAGCTTTAACAATGTACACCATAATACTATAAATAAACAAAAGAAATTTTTTGTTTATTACTAGAAGTTATTCTAAAGCAATGAGTCAAATCACCCAAAATGTGGAAAGTAAAAATATAACAGATTTGTGACTTAGAGCTGGTCTAATGCATTGTGGGCTCATTGCTTCAACCTCATTGAAAGTACTTGCAAAGATGTTCCTATTTCACAATGAATATTAAAAAGTCAATTAAAAAATTTCCTAGAATTGGGGATTTAAACCCAGGGAGAGGGGTTTAAGGGCTCGAGTTAGAAGTTCTGTTCCAATGAGATCCAAGATTTAGTCAAGACTTGAGAGTAGGTTAGCACAATGACATTCTTTATGCCTTAAAAAAGTTTACGAATCATAAATCTAGGTCTAACAGAATTCAATTTTAAGATTTAAAAATAAAATAAAATAAATGTTTTAAAAAACACTTTCCATTGCACTAGATATGGATTTCACTCCACCCAGTCCATCAGTGAGACTTGTCTTGACCAAACACATGACAGTCAAACTAATATTGACAACCTCAGATAATCTCTTCCCTCCAGAATATCCCTGTATCTCCTACTCATGGCAAGGGTGAAAACATACCAACAGTGTTTGATCAAGAATATATGTACCATTCCCCCCAGAAATATCAGGCCCATGCTGGGAAAGGAACTCATTAAAAAACAAATAAAATTAATTGGAAGAGTAGAGTTCAGGAAGGTCTTAGAGATTCCAACATTACTCTTTTATCTTCCTCCCATCTAATCCCACAGGGATCAGACTCTTACACAGGGTGGTATGTGGCAATGTCTCTGTAAAATATGGAAATATCCACAGAAGTATATCTCCAACAATAGCAACAGCAGCAAAGCCAAAGCATCTTCTTTTCTTGGTAAAGAAAATGTGAAATCATTAAAAAGCAGGTAACCTCTAGGGACTAATGGAAATTCTTGGGCCTTCCATAGGGAGTGGCAGTGCTCCCTATGGGAGGTTGAAAACCTGGCTGTTGTTAGACAGCTCTTTCCCAAAACATGAGGTCTTCCAATGAATCATCCTGGTCATTAATTGTATAATAAGAAAATATTATGTCTTTATGTCTTTCAGTTCAAAGCCCATTTACTTAAATTACTAAAGAAATTATTAATGAATTAACTAAAGAATTAATTTTAAAAAATTATCTTTTCTTATGAAAGCTAGCATATTTCTAAAGTTTTTTCTACCAGAGTGGGATCAAAGACTTTCACAGAGTTGTTCATGTGTATACAATCAAGAACCTGCTTAAATTTTCTCCTTTCTTCTTCATAGGTTTCAAAATATAATTAAATTTTTAGTAGCCCATGTGTAAACAGTCTTCACATACTTCACAAACAAGCAGTGTAAGCTCTGACAGACAGTGCTTACAGGTCTGAATACATTAGTGTACTTGAACCCTGGAGACAGCTGGGGGTGTTGGGCACTTTCAGTGTCCTGACATTGTGAGGCATGAATATCAGAACAGTGTACAGAAGAATAATTCTTCTGTACAAATTGACAAAACAGATACAGAAGGCAGGTGGGATGAGCATTACCTTCCTGATGTCATGATTATCTTTGAGAATGAAATATATAGAATAACCTCCCTATAGAATAGGGAGCTGCCCTACTGAGGACAGGGCAACACAATTTCCTTCCTTCCTTCTTTCCTTCTTTCCCTCTTCCTTTCTTACTTCCTTCATTCTCTCTTCCTACTTTCCTTCCTTCCTTCTTTTTCTGTTCCTTTCTTCCTTCATTCCTCCCATCCTTCTCTTCCTTCCTTTTTCTTCCTTCCTTCCTTCCTTCCTTCCTTCCTTCCTTCCTTCCTTCCTTCCATCCTTCTCTCTTCTTTCCTTCCTTCCTTCTTTCCTTCTTGTCCTGCCTTTCTCCCTCCCCTTTATTTCTTTGCTCTTCTTTCCTTTCCCTTCCTGCAGTTGCTTTTCCCAAATTAATGTTGATTTTGACCTCTCAAACCTCATGAGGTTCTAAGTCTACCATTCTTTTTTTAAGGAGCTTAAAATGAAATCACTCTGTCTTTCATTGATTAGCCAACAAACAGTCCCTGGTTAAGCCTCATTTGATCTTAGTTTGGGCCCAGATTGCCTCCAAGTGAAAGTAAATAGCAATTGTTTCCATTTTGGCCAATTACCCAGAGAGTCTTCTGCTTCCAGATTGATTTTTTTAAATTAAATAATTTAATTTCTTTCTTACCCAGGCTTACTCATTGAAGGGTTGCCTCAATCAAACTGAGACCTGTTAAAGCCCTTAGCTTAAAAAAGCCAGGGTCTCCCACTGTATCCAGGGCCATCTCTACATGGCTTGGGAGGAGAAAGTGAGGCTGGGGACTTTGCACTGCTCTCTCTCTCACTCAAATCCATTTCATTAACAAGTCATGACATCACCTCCCTGAAGGCAAGGTCTTCTTAGAGAATCAAGGACAAACAACTACAACAAAGGTGAAGCTGAAAGTCTCATCTTAAGCTGTCAATTGAGTTCAATGGCACAGTTCTGGGAACATGGCTTTGAGGAATTCAGAGGAGTGCCCTTGTTTTGCTGATTTCTTACTGTCAAGTTTGGGGATGGAAAGAAAGATATTGCTCACAGCAGTGATAGGAGGGAGAGACACTTTAGAAGACAGTGATTTGTTGACATAGTTACTTAAATGTGGTAAAGAGATAAAGCCATAGCATTGGTGAAAAGGCTTGACATCCAGAGATGTCATGTCTTCCTGATTCTTCAACACAGATGAAGAACCTCTTTGGGGCAAGTTATTGTTTCAGATTTTGGCCACAATAGGCCCAATTGCACAAAAAGAATGTTTGTAAGTTTATTTTTCTCATCAATAGTGTTGAATTCCATGTTATCAGTTGGGTCCTCTTCACATTCAAGCCATTAAGGTTAAAATCTGCTTGTACAGAGTGAGGTGAGAACCTTCTCCTTTATGGCACTACTACTAATAGTTAGAGATGAGAATATTATTGTTCTTTAAATTGGCATGGATAGGGTTAATGAGAAGTAGCATTGTAGTCTGGTAGGGTTGCTGAGAAATCCATTTTGCTGTCATCCTCTGGGCTGCCCTTGGAATTGGCTTTGATTTCTGTTTCTTTTAAGCCTTTCCTTCAGCTTCCCATTGAGATTCCAAGATTTTCTTAATGTCTTCTAACTACTTTTCGTTTTTTGTGTTTGTTCACTTGTTTTCCCCCTCAAGAAAATGTCCTTTTGTTTTTCCCTAATAGCCTGTAAATGATCAAGAAATTTCAAAGAGAAATCAATGGGAAGATTAATGTGAGGTGATATTTTCAATTTGCCTCCTAATTTAAATAGAACATCATCAAAGTACCTGAACATCTCATGAAAATCTGGACCTTATTTCTTAAAAGTCATTTAGAATTTGAATGCCTCTATAGTTTTGGAGCCTGGAAAGGTATGGTGACAATCAGCAGTCATTTTGGCTGGATTCCCATAGCATTTACAGCAGCACTTAGGGAGAATTAGTAGTGCAGGCACCGACTCTGACCTCTGACTGCTTTTGATGTCATTTCTTTTCCTTGGTTTTGAAATTGTTGAGGGATGAGACACCCTAACAGCGTTTGGGGGTCCCCAGGCTGGTGGTGTAGGCTTTGCAAAAGAATTCCCAGTCCCAGTCTCCAAGTAAAGGTTGGCAAAAAAAGGGGCTTATTGGGGCACTGAGAAGTTGTCAGTGGGCTAAAATCCTGATTAGGAAAGTAGCAGGGAATTGAAGAACAGTTTAATTTTATTTAGGCTTCTGTAGCCCGGAGCTAGGGAGTGATATCTATAAGAATTAAGGGTAGAGGAAGGTGGTCTAGAGAGTAATTTCCAGTTGAATTAAGGGTGGAGGGTGGTGGTCTAGAGACTAATCTCCAGGTGAATTAAGGGTGGTAATTATTTCAGGAATTTTCTGAGGCAAGACGGTGTGTGTGTGTGTGTGTGTGTGTGTGTGTGTGTGTGTGTGTGTGTGTTTGGGGGGGGGCAAGAACCAGAAGATTCAGGGTTTTCTGACCCAGGTCCCCTACAAAGATCAGGGGACCAAAGAGTCTGTCTCATTCTCTGCCTCTGTCTCTCTCTCTCTCTCTCTCTGTCTCCATATTTCCTTGTTTCCCTGTCTCTCTGTATGTGTCTGTCTCTGTATTTGTCTCTGTGTCTCTCTTTCTTTCTCTTTTTCTCTTTCTCTTTGTCTCTCTGATAAGGGTTTAAGTATTACACCATCCTGACAGAAATGACTATTAATCATACAAGGAAACTATAGCAGGCACTTCACTGGTTAAGTTTGAGTATCCACCTCTGACTTGTTCCTCTCCTTTGTATTTCTAGCCCTCACTATTGATGTCTGAACAGAGATCCCAAAATCTGTATTTCCAGCCTTGGATGCAATCTTGTGAATATGAGAATTCCTCAGATGTGCTACAGCACAGCTACTGTCACAATTCTTGAAGAAAATGACCACCAACAAGAAGAGAAGCCTAAACTCTGGTTTGGAGTGCCAAAGGATATGGAACTATGTGGAAGAATGCTATCATGCCTGATTTCCATTGTACATTAAATGCCTCTCCACTTCCATTTGAAAAGATGCTAGATATGAGAAAAATATGAATTTTATTTCCCTCAGATTTCTAGTAAAAACCAAAACGGAGCCCAATTTCTCTGTGTAGGATCCAAGAACCCTTAGTATTAAATCTATGAGCTCTTAACATATAACTCACTAACATATAACTCTTAACATATAAGAATTCCTATAGAGAAAGAGAAAGAATGTCCTAGCTCCTCTGAGCCAAGCAATAGTTCTGTATTCTTAAACATGGTGACTAGCAAATCATAAAGTGCTTTATAAACAGCAAGTATTAATAAAGGATAAAGGAACCCTCCTTGACTGGATATCCAAGTGTCTCCACAATCAGTCCCCAGTCTAACTGTTCCCCTTCCCCTCATCTATTAATGTTTTTCCTCTCCCAATACCTTTTATTTAACACCTTTGATTTTTAGCATTTATTTGTGGTACAATGGATAGTGTTCGCTAATCAGGAAGTTTTGAGTTCAAATTTAGCCTCAGATACTTCCTACCTCTGTGATTCTGAGGCAATTGTTAACCTGTTTGCCTCAATTTCTCATCTATAAAATGCAGATGATAGGATCAAATGAGATAACAATTGTACAGTGCTTAGCACAGTCCTCAGTACATACTACTATATAAATAGTACTTTTTTCATTATTTATTGTGTACATAAATACAGAAATATCATGTATTATATGTGTATACATGTTACAGATATGTGCATAACACTGTCATGGAGCATAGTTCTACATGTGCATGTACCCACACAAAGGCACATACATATATACATGTGTGTTTGTGTGCATATATATATATATATGTGTGCTTTTGAACTAAAATAATTTCTTTTCATTATGGAATTGATTGCAGTTTGTAAAAAGACCATAGCTATAGAGCTAGAAAAGACCTTAGAGATCACCTAGTCCAACCTCCTTTTTTTACCCATAAATTACTAAATTCAGAGAGATTAGGGACTGGAATCTATTTCCTCTGACTCTAAATGTTATGCTTTTTCTGCTGCTCTCCCTGGGCTATTAGTCATTAATGGGGGGGGGGGGGAGGGGAGAAAAGGGTAATTTCTCCCCTTTATAGCAGACAGTAGTTTAACAGAGAACAAGACAGACACGTGGGCTATGGCATGTACAGTGGCTTCAGGAGCGTCTGATCACGTGGGGCACCGAGATTCACACTTTGCTCTGTGTTCTTCCTGGATGGGGGCCAGTGATGACTCGGGGCCACTTGGGATGTTTTCCTTTCACAGTATAATCACTAAGTCAACACCTGCAATGACATAAGCCCATGACTCACCTGCCTGAATGGAAGGTCTCTTTAGGCTCCACTGCTGTGGGCAGAGTACATCTGTGCCATCCCCATAAATGAGCCCTTCTCGCCTCAGTCAGCGCCACTACTGTTTAAGATGCAGGGCCCTCCTGAGAGGGTGAGGCCGGGCAGCTGGGCAGCAGCTTGGGTGAGTCATTTTAAAAAGCCCCTCTCACAGCTGGAGAGAAAATAGCGCTGGCACTACTGGTAACCATTATGAAATCTGAAAAGTCCTTCTCTGGGCAGGAGGAAGAAAAAGTTCACCCAGCTGTCAAGTATTTGAAATGTAAAAATCCCAGGCCCTGGGGGGAAGGGGAGGGAGACAGAGGCCACGTCAGAGGAAATTAAGCCTCCTCTGAGGCTTGAGGAAACCGTGGGCCGATGAGTTCACTTTGAGAAATCAATAAGGCTTTCAGAAGCAGGGGGAGAGCAAACAGTTCCGGGGAGAGGAAAAAACAGGGGCTTGGAAGGGTCTGAGAACTGAAATGCTCCTACCAAAGACACAGCCGGCCCACTGGACAGCAAGATTCCGCAAGTCTCTGGTTTTCTCTCAAGATTGCCCTCTAGAATTAGAGTATTGATCTACTAGAATAAAAAGGGGAGGAGGAAACAGTGCTTCCTGACACTCTGAACTGTGCTTCATTTGTGCTTTTCTTTTAAAGGCTAAAACAAAAATGAGAATAGATTGTTCAATTCCCAGGAAATAAAGAAATGAAACATAACTGAGAGTTAGAGATACATAAATAGATGAATCTCTAGATAAGAGATTCTTAACTTCTTGCTTGTCTGAGACCCCTTTTGACTGATGAAACCTATGAACCCCTTTTCAGAACAATGTTTTTAAAGTGAAGAAAATACACAGATTATTAATTAATTGGGGGGAAACAGTTCATAGTGCATGCACACTTGTGTATGTGCATGTGTTTGTGTTCCCACATGTATAATATGTATTTACATGGATATATATGTGGAGAGAGAAGAGAGAAAGCCAGAGAACTCATGAACCTCAGTTAAAAGTCAGGTGCTATAGATGTAGCAGAAGAAAGACATGGATAAAGAAATAAAGGAGAAAGAGTAAGATTTTCTGCAATTTACTGAATTTTTGAAAATCAGTGATCCTCAGAAACAATTTTTTAAAATCTCCTAAATGAGAAATTTAGATTACTAACTCTCAGTTCTCCCTTATATCTAAATCAAAATCATATCTCAAAATTAGATTTGAAGTATATTCTAATATATACTCAAGTCAAAATATCCTATAGTATTTCTGCAGCATAGGATCCTCTAGCTTGTTCTAGAAGATGCCAAATGAGGTAAAAGCTACCATATTACATGATAGGATAATTTTAACTGTTAGGATTAAATCAAGCTAAACTTTATGGATCTGACCCTCACCCATTAGGGTCAAACAAAACAAGACTAACCTTCTTTATGGTGAAACAAATTATCTGATGGTAATGGTCAGGCCCTATTAAGTCTATGCTAAAAAATTACTAGTCCCTAAAATCACTACTCATATGCCAGAGTCTTTAATCCTTTCACCACCTCTGTCTAGTCTTCTCTAAAAAAAATAGTTGTCCCATTTGTGTTAAATTGAGCAAGTAGCAGGAACCATATGAATTTCTTATTTCAACAGACAAGTCATGGAAGAATGCAGATGGGTCAAGATGATCCAGGCCCTAATTTCCTATCAAAATGCTACTTCTCTTTGAGAAGTTCTCCTGGTCTGACTGTTGTCAAAAAAAATCATTTAAAATCTAATCTTGATGTTAAGTGCATCTTCAAGTTTAAATAGAATTAGAATATGGAAACTATGTGAAAGATCATAGAAAGGGCCAAATTTAATCAAAAATGAAAAGAAAAATTTTGCATTTTTTCTGAGTGTCTTCAGAAAATACTGAGGTTCAATATATGCATTATATATGTCCATAATGTGCATTCTCATGTATCTGCCTCTATTTATATAAAGTCTCAGATCTTTCCTATCCTTTTACCTTCCCGCTCCTCTGGTTCTTCCTGTTATTTCTCTTCTCTCCTGTCATGCTCTATCCTGTCTCTTCCTCTGAGACAGAAACAAGGGAGGATGAGAAAGATAAAGAAATGATGAAGAGGAAGAGGAAGAAGAGAAGATGGAGGAAGAGTAGGAGAAAGAAGAAGAAGAAAAGGAAAAGGAATGAAAGGCAGAAAAAGAGATAGGAGGGTGTCATATCATGATTCCTACCTTCATATATTTATATTTAAAACCTAGATGGAATTGAGACTAATTTTATTTTTTAATAAATTGTCAGTCCTGATTCCACTCAACTAGGTAATCATTTCCAAAAAATATATCTCTAATTTTTTTTTTTAAATTTAAGGTGTGGTGAAATGGAAAGAGTAGTGATTTTGGAATTAAGACAACCAGGTTCCCATGAGATCATCACTTCAGATGCTCCTGAGTCAAAGAATCATTGTCTCTATATATACACTACCCTTTGTGACCTTGGGTAAGCAATTTAACTTCTCTGTGTTTCCCTTCCCCTCATCTGTAAAATTAAGTGGTTGGACGAAATGACCTTTGAGATCTATTCCTTCCCTAAATTTGATGATCTTATTATGCATTTATTTCCAACCACAAAAATTGCACTCAGCTTCAAATTTTGTTGCACTGCAGTGCCATCTTGTGGTCACTTTGGCTAATATCAAGGAATAATTCCCCAAGGAAACACTAAAAAAATGACTACCTCTGAGACCCCTGCTCCAACCTGCCTCCCCCCACCCTCACCACCTCCATCACTGACATTACCATTACTTAATGTCGTGATAGGTTTTAAAGGAAGATTAATTGGCAAGTACCTATCTTTATTGAAATCAGGTGCTTAAGGGACATATAGTCTAATATTACTTTTACATAACATTCTTGCTTGAAATAGTTATATTATCCTTCTTTTTATTTAAAAATTCTGTGTGACAGAACTTGTTATCACCAAAAAAAAATGAAAATAAAGATTCCAGCATGAATCTTGGAGCTTGGATCAATCAATTTTCCTGCTATAATCATGGTCACTTAAGACTGCAGGCAGAGAGACCATGCCAAAAAAATATATTATGCTGAACTTGCAAGCATTTTCTGCAGATGTGCTATGTATGAACTGCTAGGAGCCTTGAAGGGAGTGTGTTTATTGCTTCAAATGGAAATACAAGATGTAATAGAAAGAAACTGAGCACAAATGGGGAAAATGGATATATATATATATATATATATATATGCTTTTGCGCTCAACAGTGTATAAGAAAAAGAACCTGGACTTGGTATCAGGAGAACAGACAATGTGGTAAGGGGAGGGCAGAAGAATGCTAGAATTAGGGCATCAGGGAAACTGGACTCAAATTCTACTGCTCTGAGCTACTTCTATGACTTTAGCTAAATAGATTAGTCTCTCTTGCGGCACAGATCTCCCATATATGAAACAGAGAGTTTTGCTTAGATGGAATTTGTGTCCTCATTTACCTTTAAATTAATGATATGTAATCATCCCTCTTTGTCTCTAATTTTATTTTTGACCTTAAATAAGCTACTTTACTGATGTAAACTACTGTTCTTTCTGTAAAGTGAAGATTAAGGTCTTTCTTTTTCTACATCACAGGATTCTCACGAGGACCAAGTAAAATGTGTCATTGTGTGTTTTGAAAACTGTTCATATAAAGCATTATTATGATTGTAAGTCTTCATGAATTCAGACCATTCATCTGGACTGTATGGAACTAAAGTTTCCATACTGTTTCCATAAAGTTTCCAAAACTACTTAGAAACAGTCTCCATGAATAAGACTATGTTTCCATATGTAGGAGCTCTGCAAGATATTCAATAGAGGAGGAAAGAAAGAGAAGGAAGAAAGGGTGTGGGGAAGGAAGAGAAACATACAACAAATAGTTACATGCAAATGATATCTCATGACAAACAATTATCAGTTCATTAAAACAAGTTCCCCAAGGGCATATACTATGGAAACACTTCATTAAAAATAGCTCCCATTCCTATAATGTGTTACTGTTCCCAAACATTTCTGTCATATTAACACCATGTAAATATTATTGTTCCCATTTCACAGATGAGAAAATCCCTGCTAGGAACTGATTAAGATTACACACCTGGAAAATGCACGAACCAGGACTAAAACTAAGGTCTCCTGGCTCTGTGCCCAAACACTGCACCATGATGCCTTTTTTGGCTTAGAATCAATCACATACTTGAAACCAAGACAATTGGCAGTCTATGAAAATAGTATTCTGAAACAAAGCTTCTTAAACTATGGAATGCGACCCTGTATGGGATCATGCAACTGAATGTGGTTAAGAAATTATGATTCATTATCAGGAAATGTTTGAAATGGATACCTATTTTATATACCTATATACCCAGACCTGCATAAACCTTTCTCTGGAGAAAAAGGGTCACGAGTGGGAAAAGTTTTAAAAGCTCTGTTCTATAACATATGTGAACTCTATGAAGTTAGGAACTTTTTGTCCCCAGTACATAGTAAGCATTTAATTACTGTTCATTGATTTTACCCCAAGCCCAGATGATGCAAAATCCTGTTGTTTTGGAATATTTAAAATATAATCTCCTAAAATATGATTGGATTAAGAAACATCACTTCTCATATTCAAAAAAGTTCAACTTCAAAAAATATTAATTCAAGTTACGCCTAGGAATATAAGAGATTTTCATCATGAAGCAACAAGATACTAAGGGATAGCATGATGTGTTTAGAATCCCAGCATATGAAGTCAAATCTTGCCTCTGTTACTTATTGCATGAGTGAGCTTAAATAACCTATGTCAGTTCCTTAGGCTTCATCTTCTGTACTTGAAAAACCAAGGGACTGGATGAAGGCATTAGAGGAACAGAGGGATTAAATGATATACTTGGCATCATACAGATTTTAAGTGGCAAGGCCAGGATTCCAAATTTTATACTCTTTCCAAATTACACTTTATAAGCTGGCATGCTGGGCTAAGACCAACAAAAAATGTCTTAATCAGGATGCAGGCAAAGTTCTTTATTTAAATCTGCATCTACTACTACCTTCGTTTTACAGAGGAGGAAATTAAGGTATCAAAATATGATTAAGAATGTTAGGCCATCTAGTACAATCCAAACTGTACAATAATGAGCTCTATAATATACCCAGCAAGTGATGACCCATCTATCCTGGCTATAAAACCACTAGTGAAGATGACAGTATCTGCTGAAGCAATCTATTTCAATCTTAGATTGTATTAATTGTTAGGAATAAATTTAACTCACATTCATATGTCATCTTAAGTTTTACATGATTACCAATGGTCCTCAAGCCTTGTGGTGAGTTATGGGGCTACCTACCCCAAGGATGTGAAAAGTTTTCCTAGTGGTCAAATAAGAACAACTTGTTCCAATGGCCATGATGATTGCTAAAGCTGGTGCTGTAGAGCACTTAGAGTTTAGTCAGGTTTCAAAGAGGCCAAGATCATTCACTGCATCCTAGGTCATAAAAAGTCTTGACTTTTGTCCTACCATGGACTTCAATGATTCAGTGAAGCCATTGGCTTGGCACAATTCTCCTTCATTGAAATACAATTCATTCACAAGCCAAGACAACCCTGTGATGTCACTGACCCCTTCAAAAATGAAGGACAAACATCATTATCATAAACAACAACGATTATATGAATATATTAGTTTATGTTGGACCTATGTTTTTAATTCTTTTATTCACTTGAGGATTTAGGCTTTGGGATTTCCAATATTAGAATATATGTGAATTGGCCCAACTTTTATATGTGACCCTCTTCTATATAACCGTCATGATTTTTAAAAATTTGCCTCTCTTCTCATGTCCCCCAACACTGATCTTTTCTGTCTTGTGCCATGCTTCCTACAATTAGATTTTTTCAAATCATCTATATTTCCAATAGAATCTACAATTATATGTGATTCTAGAATCTAATTCTCTTTCACTCACCATTCTTTGCAGATGGACAGACAAAAGAAATTTTAGTTCTATTAGAAGAAAATGACTACTGCTCAGAGTGATAGAAAGATAACTATGGATGTCAAAGAGAAAATAGAAATACTCAGTTTTTATTTTTATTTTCTTTTCTGTGTCAAAGGAGAATGGTTTATGGACTAAAGAACCTAAATTGTTAGTAGAATATTATAATGTAATCAACTCATCACAGAATTAAAGGATTTATAATATATCCAACCTCTGCTAGAAGACCTGAAAGGGAGGAGGACTCATGAGACCCTGGGGTTAACTTTTCGATCACATCTATTTCTGCCATTAAGAATGACGTTACCTCTTTGTAATTTTCACCCATTGCTCCTGGTTCTCTCCATTTCCATATGACAGTACTTCAAGTACCCCAAAGAGTTATCATGTTCTCTGAAGCCTTTTCTAGTTAATTTTAGGAAGCATAGTTTGGAAAAACACATTGGTAAGATAGAGAAAGTTCAGAGAAGGACAGTCAAGACAGTATTCTGATGAAGACATAATATAGAAGGACTATCATTTCCCCATTTCTGGAATCTGTGCTTTTCTAAAGCAGCTCTTAGTTTTTGGCTGTCAAATCACCCTGCTGATTCATACCGAGCTTTCTGTTCACTAAAACTGCCAAATATTTTTTCCCCTTACAAATTGTTGTCTAACTTTTTATTTCTCATAACATATTTGTGAAGTTGATTTTTAACCCAAATATAATACTTTACATTTATCCTTTTTAAATTTCATTTTATTATACACAGGTCAATGTTATTCCTTTTCAAAATGATTCTCCCCCTTACTTTGACAAAGTCTGAACTTGCCTACAATTCCTAGGAAAATTATAGATTGGATCACCAAAGATGTGGTCAGTAAAAATATATCTAGAAAAGAAGACAGATGTTGCAAAGAGTAAGTATGGCTTCATCCAGAACAAGTTAGGTCATAGTAAATGTTATTTTCTTTTGCAAAAGAGATGTAGATCAAAGGAATTCTATATGTACAGTTTACTCAGATTTTAGAAAAGCATTAGATAATGTGTTTGTAGAATGTATGAAGAAAAATCAACTAGATAAAAATATATAATTTAATGATTTAAAATGAACTTTGCAAGTGGCTCTAGTGGAATGCTCTAGGGAACCTAAGTTAACGATTTCTTAAAGGCACATTACCAAGCTTTATAATGGCATAAAAGATAGCCACCTGTCAGATGGCCACGTCAGGAAGGATCCAAAAAATCTTGACAATCCCCTAACCTTTTTTTTCCCCTCCAGTTTTCCTGTTACTTCTCCAACAATTTTTTTCGAAAACAGCTGGAAATAAAATTGAGGAATGGCTAGTGAAAAAAGCATAGTATGTGAGTAATAGTGTCTTACTCAACAGTAAGCAATGGTGAATATTAGAGATTCAGAGAACTTTTGGGAAATGTAAATGAATTGATGCACAGTGGAAAAAAAATCAGAGCAATATGCACAATGTCTCAAAATATTGTATAAGTGGTACAAATAATTAGAAGGAAAATAATCTATGACTAGCTAAACATATGGATATTCATAATAAGTACTTAGTTCCATATAATAATAAAATAAATGTATAATAAGATATAATAATAATGATATATTAAGTGAATAAACGGTGATCTCAGGAATAAGATAGTAAACCATACTTTTTCTCTCACACTAAAGGATAAGAATATTATGTGTGATGACAGACATGATTGCTAGATTGGTTGTTTGTGCTTGGTTTTCCTTTTCAAAATTTGAAGTGGGGTACTACTAGAAATAACATGTAGAAAAAAGGAGGCAACAGTATCACTCATACACACAGAAGTATTAAGATGGTATCTTTAGGAAATTTTAAAAATTAAGTTTCAAGTTTTATTTTCAACTTTTCCTTTGTTCTTTTGAATCTATTTGTCATATATACAAATGTCAATACTTTGGCAAAAAAGAAGAAAGAAGAAGAAGGAGGAAGCAGAGGAGGAGGAAGAAGAGGAGGAGGGGGAGCAGCAGCAGCAGCTTTGGATTCTTCAGAGTCCATACATTGACAGGTCACTTATTTAATGAGCAGAGGCTATTTGAGGAAAAGAAGGAACCTCATAAGGATACTGATGTTCAATCAAAGCAGTGGGTGTTATGGCAACATTTTGTTCATATCCCTACATTTTACACCTAAGAAGAACCAAAAAGAAAGAGTAAAGGAAATTTCTATATTCTCAACTTGGTAAATAATATTTTGAAGATATAAACTCTAAGAAATTGTATTACTTCCATAAACAGATGATATTGTTAATATATTTCAAAGATGCTAATTGTTTTTTTTTATATTAGATCATTTTATCATTTCTCCAAAACAGGTAATTCGATATTTCATAAGGACCTTTTCAAAGGCGCAGGGGGACCTCAGAGATAATCAGGTGCAGCATCCCAACCCATCTAGGGATTCAGTTTCCTACAACTCTTACAAACGTCCATTTGCAATGTACTTGAATATTTGCAGTTAGAAAAAAGCTCAGCACTTCAGAAGATTTCTTGTTTCATTGTTAGGAGCTCATATTTTAGAAATATCTTCCTTCCTTAAATTGAGTTAATATGTTAACATAGGCAATTTCTACTCACTAGTTATAGATCTCCATCCTAATTGTACATACAATAGGGACTCATTCATACCATAGCCTTTTTAAAAAAATGTTAATGATATTTTATTTTTATATTTCAAACATATTTATAGATAATTTTAGTTATAGATTTATAGATTACTCCCATTTCATGAAATGTTTCCTGTAACAAAATAAAACTAATAACACAGTGATTACATTTGAAAATTAATGTAGCATTTAACATCTGTAACATTTTAACTGTATGTAAACTGTACATACAGAAAATCCATTTTTTCTCCTTTTGTGTTTTGTCATTGATATGGCTGATTATGATGATAGTTTTCCTTGTATTGAACCAGTCCTGCATTCCTGGTATAAATTCCATGTGGTCATAGTGTATTATCCTGGTAATAAATTGCTGTAATATTTTGGCTAATATTTTATTCAAGATTTTTGCATCAATATTCATTAGGGAAATTGGTCTATAATTTCCTTTTTCTGTTTTGGCTCTTCCTGCTTTAGCTGTCAGCAGCATACCTGTGTCATAAATGAACTTTGGTACTACTCCCTCTTTACCTATTTTCTCAAATGGTTTATATAGTATTGGAACTTATTGTCTGTAAATGTTTGGTAGAATTCATTTGTTTGTTTCTTTTAAAAATAATAGCTTTTTATTTTCAAAACATATGTAAAGATAGTTTTAAACATTCACCTAACAAAACCTTGTTTTCCAAATTTTTCTCCCTTTCTTCCCCTCACTCCTTACCCTAGACAGCAAGTAATCCAATATATGTCAAACATTCTATACACATTTCCACATTTACCATGCATGCTGCATAAGAAAAATCAGATCAAAAAAAAAAAAAAAAAGGAAAAACATTGAGAAAGAAAACAAAATGCAAGCAAACAACAGAAAAGATGAAAACACTATATTTTTATCCACATTTAGACCCAACAGTCCACTCTCTGGGAGTAGATGGCTCTCTCCATCACAAGTCCATTGGAATTGGCCTGAATTATCTCATTGCTGAAAAGAGCCATGCTTATCAGATTTGGTTATCATATAATCTTCTTGCTATATACAATATTCTCAGTTCCATTCACTTCACTTAGCATCACTTCATATAAGTCTCTCCAGGTTTTTCTGAAATCATCCTGCTGATCATTTCTTATAGAACAATAGTAGTCCATAACATTCATATACCATAATTTATTCAGCTATTCCCCAAATGATGGGCATCCACTCATTTTCCAGTTCTTTGTCATGACAAAAAAGGGCTGCCAAAAACATCTTTTGCACATGTGAATCCTTTTCCATTTTTTATTACCTCTTTGGGATACAGGCTCCTAGAGACACAGTTGTATTAAAGGGTATGCACAGTTTGATAGCCCTTTGGGCATAGTTTCAAATTGCTCTCCAGAATGTTTGAATTAGTTTACAACTCCAACACAATGTATATCTCAGTTTTCCCACATTCCCTCCAACACTGATCATAATCTTTTCCAGTCACCTTATCCAATTTGAGAGGTGTGTAATGGTATCTCAGAGTTGTCTTAATTTGCATTTCTCTAATAAATACTGATATCAAGCATTTTTTCATATATCTAGAAATGGTTTTAATTCTTCATCTGAAAACTGTCTGTTCATATTCATTGACCATTATCAGTTGGAGAATGGCTTGTTCAATTGTAAATCCATCTGGCCCTGGAAATTTTTTCTTAGGGAATTCACTGATAGTTTGATTTCTTTTCTTTTTTTTTTTTTTTTAAATTGGGCTATGTAAGTTTTTATTTCCTCTTTTGTTAATCCAGGCCATTTTACATTTATTTATTTATATTTTTGTAAATTTTCATCCATTTCACTTAGATTGTCAGATTTATTGGCATGCAATTGGGCAAAACTGTTCCTATTATTGTTTTAATTTCCTTTTCTTTGGTAATAAGTTCACCCTTTTCATTTTAGATACTGGTAATTTGGCTTTCTTCTTTCCTTTTTCTAACCAAATTAACCAAAGATTTATCTTTTGTTATGGGTTTTTTGTTTGTTTGGTAAAACCCAGCCCATATTCTTTCAGATATTTGAAGACAGGTACCCTTCCTTCTAATTTATAGATTCTCAGGTGGAAGGCCAACAGGCCACTCTATTATGCAAGAAGAACTTTTTTCCTATAAGTATCTAATATTAATTAGATTATTCAGCCTTTGCTTGAAGAAATATAGTTAGAAATTGGATTATGCTAAACCTTAAGACAACCCTATCTATTTCTATATAGCTCTATTTTTAAAACTTAGTTTTTCTCAATTGTATATAAAATATTAACCATCATTTTTCAGAATTTTGAGTGACAAATTTTTTCTCTTTCCATCGCCTACCTCCTCCCCATGAAGCAAATAATTTGATTTAGGTTATATATGTGATAGTTCTAAATTTTAGGAAAGTTTTACATATTTTATTAAGTCTAAATTTATTTTTCATAAATTTTGACTCATTGATCTTAATTCTATCTTCTGAGGCAGAAGATCTTAGTATGAAGTATTCCATAAGAAACTACTACTTACTCTGAATATATTCATTTGATCATTGGCCTGACTTTTCTTGGGGTTTGTTTGATCTGAAAATTCTTTAGGTCATCTATGCCGCCTAATTTCCTCTGATTATCCACAGAAACCCCTCCTTAGATAATCATTAGTTAATTACCTTTTCCACAAGGTGAAAGAACATAAGATCCATTTTAGAGCAATTTATATGCTCTGCTTACTCCTTTGTTTCTAATGCTAAATCCACAACCTTATCCCTATATAAAAGGTAATAGCTAGTTGATGAAATGTTCAGCCATAAGTTTTATATGGCATTAAGTAGGTCATGGTTACCATTTACTATTCAATGTATTTTTTTTAATCTGACTACTTAGATCCTCTAAAGAAAAAAAAATTGCAAATATCATGGGTTCAAAGAAAGATTTATCCATAGATGCCTAATTGTTATAAGAAATTCTTCATTGAAAGTGGTTAAAAAAAAGATTGAAGTGATAATTTGGGAAATAAATCCTAGAATTACAGAAGTTGAGAGATGGAAAAGACCAGCTTAGATGAAGGAATGAAAAGTGAATGACAAATTCTAAAGTGCCATATAATGGCTAGTTGGTTTTTTTTTTTTTTTTTTACTTTCTAAGATCAGACTCCGATCCTTGTCCAAGTGTTCTGTTTTGGCTTCCATGGCAATTTAGGATTGTATTTCTACTGCTGCCATTGTTCCCATGATGCATTGGAATAATAATAATAATAATAATAATAATAATAATATCTCTATAACACTTACTATGTGCCAGGCACTATGCTATAATCTCCATTTTACAGATGAGATGATTGAAGGAAAAAGAGGTAAAAGACTAGCTTAGGTTCACACAAGGTAGAAAATGTCTGAGACTGGATTTGAAATCAGTTCCTTATTTTAGACCAAGTATTCTATCTCCTGGGTCACCTACCTGCCTAAGGAAATTATTTTGTTTTGTAGCCCTGGAATAGATGAGATAAATCACTTTATGGTTTATAGGAAAATTTAATGATTGACTTTTATGTATTAAAAGAAAAAAATCATAAATTTGACTATGGTTCTAGTTATACTATGTTTTATTTTGGAGTTTAGTAACTATTTAAAATTTTTGATAACATTCCATAAGAACGTCCCACCCCCTCATCCATAGACATAATTTATGGCTCTTACCAGAGTTGTAGAGCTTCTTTTTTCATTCAGTCTATTAAAAAGAAGGAATATTCATTAATTCAAATTTGACATCATCTATATTTAATTTTTCCCAAAATACATAATGAAGTATAATATATTAGGAAAGTAACTTAGTTGAGATTACCTCAGGACATTTATTTGTCTTTCAGTGAATTATTTATTCCAGGCAAGATTGACAAATGAATTCATTTAATACACAGCACAGATATATAGTAGTAGAAGATTTTATGTCACAAAATACAAAGTATATTCACATTGCTGAAGTAAGAAAATAATAAAGGTTTTGATTTCTCATTCCTTGAAATCATCTTTTGAATGGCAATAGCTCACATTTGTAGAAGATTTAAATTTTGTGAAAACTCTCAATAACCTTGTGATGGAGAAAGCCCAAGTTTCATTCTTCCTATTTTACATTTCCAGTAAACTGTTACATTTAGTGACATTTCCAGAACTATACAGAGTAGCAATATCCAGAGCCTGTTTCTTTGAAGAAAACCTTTCCATACAAGTGAAATTGTTCTCTGGAGCATTTTCTTGGCTTTAGAATACTTTGATGAACAGCTGAGTGAAATCTAGATAAAGTCTGGCCCCTGGAGTCAGGAAGATGTGAGTTCAAATCCACATTCAGATATTTACTAGCTGTATGACTCTGGGCACGTCCCTTAACTCTGTTAGCCTCAGTTTCCTCATCTATAAAATAATCTGGAGAAGGAAATGGCAAACATTCCAATATCTTTGGCGAGAAAACACAAAAGAGTAGAATACAAATGAAATGATTCAACATTGACACCAACAAAGAATCCTTTGTTAAAGTACTTCTTTGCATAGCATTCCTCTCCTACCCTATTCACAAAGTTAAGCTTTTTTGAACTATTTTTTGCTAAGAAACATATTTTGCCAAACTACAAATAGAGATACTCATTGAAGAAATAATATGTATTTTATTATTGACTGATAGCATAAGTATATATAGCATGCTATTGATGTTACTTAATGTATTATTTTCTATATTAATATAGTAAGCCATTAAAGTTTAAAAGTGAACTGATTTTCTTGTATGCTATGTATATAACATACATATACTCACTTATTTGAGTCTCAATTTTATCATTTGTAAACCTATTATAACATTATAAATATTACCAGTGTATATTATTCATATTGCACACTATATAAATTGTCTTGTTAATCACTCTATTTTACTTACTTTTGTCTTCTTTGTAAAGAGGTTCAGTACAATTTAGAAGAAGCAAAGCTGATTTGCTTATATAAAAGATAAAAGTCACCATGAAATGTATTATTTTGCTAACATAACAAAATGCAAAGAGCATATATAATAAATATAGTCATAATTCATTTATTAATCTTTTGTCTTTTATATTGATTATTTTAACCTTCAGTTCATATTGAACGCATCTTTGTGACAAAAATATATAAGCAAGGTAAAAATTATCTCGATAAATGTAACTGAGTTTGCCCTCTACTTCTGCCAAAAAGTGAGAGCTATTTTTCATTATTTGTTTTCCAGAAGATTCAGTGATTTTTCTTTTTTTCATTTACTCAGAATAAACTATTGATTGGGGTTGGGAGAAATCTTTGTAAACATGTATTTCATAAACAATATCTAAAATACATAGGGAAAGAACATAAATATTTACAAATTATATTAGATTATTCATCAGTGAATAAGTGATCTAAGCATATGAATGGACTTTTTATAAGTATTGTTAAGTTTAAAGATAATTTAAAGATTGCTCTAAATAATTGGTAATAAGAGAAATATAATTTTAAACACCTCTAAAATTTCACTCCACATCCTGCAAATAGTTAAAAGTGATAAAAAAAATGAGAATAGTCAATGTTGGAGAAGTTATTGAAAGACAGATAATGTTTTCTTGGTAGGGTTATTAATTTTGATAATTCCAGTAAGGAATTTTGAATTATTATGAAATTCAAAAACTGCCCAGTCTTTGAAAAAGTGATCCCAGTAGCAGGCCTTTATCACTAAGTAAAATATTTTTTTTTAATTTAATTTAATTTTTTAAATTTTATTTGCATAACATATGTGTGGGTAATTCTTCAACAATAACCCTTACATAGCTTTCCGTTACAAATTTTTCCCCCAACTCCCCACCCCTCCCCTAGATGGCAGGATATCCACTACATGTTAATTATGTTAAAATATTGG
>JAJPUD010009101.1:0-17947 GCA_023553655.1 Myrmecobius fasciatus | reverse complement strand
AAAAAGGAAGTTATGAATTAAAAGGAGAGATGAGTGAGATGAGAAAGAAAGATACAGATAGTGAGAAGGTTAGATGGAAAAAGAAAAGAAAATGGAATAACATGAGAAAAGGAAAGAAAGAAGGATGGAGAGAGTGAAAGGAGGAAAAAGAAAGGAAAGAGAGAAAGCAAAGAAATAAGGAGAAGAGAAAGAGGGAAAGAGGAATGACTGCAGGCATTTGGGATCATGCTGAAAGAAACTCATAAGTAAAAGCTTCTTTTAAAATATTGGAGTTCCTCCATATGGAAACTTGAGGAGAAAAAGAGAAAAAAATTAAATTAAAGCTTTTGAAAGTATATTATAGTTTTATCTCTTCAAAGCTTAGATTTCAGAAATAATATGATCCTATAGAAAATATGCTGCCAGAGTATTTTATCTTGTGGCACCTTGACAAAAAGAAACGGAATGATGTCAAAAAAGCTTATATAACAGTTTTGTTTTATTCATTTACATAAATCACATTTACCGTAGGTGTTTTATTCAAAATAAAGTTTGGGAAAAATAAATTGAACAGATGAACCTAAGCAAACCTGGTGATTTTTTCATGAGTAGTGTTTGATGATAAAAGCATAAAAGCATAATGTGGTATCATTTCACCAAGGCACAATATGGATCACCCATATGGAGCAGAAGTTGATAATACTGCAAAGAAGCAAAAATAAACAGAACAGATGTACTTGTAAAATCAAGTCTGCACCCACCCCTGAGTACCTGCCTCTGACTGGGGTAGTTGCTACAAAATCACTCAGCTGGCTCTGACCCACCTTCTCACTGAAACGCTAGGGAAGCTTGAGATTGTAGAATATGTCTCCTGACAGATTGTCATCCCCTAAAGGAGAGGGAGTGTATAGACACTGTGGGGGACCACACTGGAACATAACTTGCCATTGAGCTGAATTAAGTTTGAGAAAAGTTTGTCAAGGACCCTATCCAAAGTGTGGAGAGGCAGAATGCACTTTCACTCTGAAAATGTGTTACCTCTATATTTGTCCCATAGTATAGGCTCCAAGGTGAGTTGTGATGAAAGTGAGCATGCAGTGTAGAATCATTACAAAGAAAATGCTTTTAGTTTTATAAAAATTTGAAGGAATTTATGGGATTTTTTTATTATTACAGATGTTGTAAAATAAACTAACCCCCTGAATTATATATTGGAAAGAATACTGCTTATATTCACATATTGCCTTTAGGTTTTTTCTTTGTTTATTTATTTATTTATTTATATTTGTGGTATTGGGTGAACCACTTAACCTCACTGGTCTAAGTTCCCTCATCTATAAAAGGAAACAGTGGGGCAAACTGATCTCTGAAGGGTCATTCAGCTCTAAATCTATTGTCTTATGACTGATTCCATCCAGCAAGTAGAAAGTAAGTAAAAAGAGCATAGGACCTCAATTTGGAAAACTGGGTTTAAGTTCTGTCTCCAATGTTTATTACCAATATGACCTGAGGCAAATAATTTCACTCCACTGGTCCTCAATTACTTCATCCATAAAATGAATTGTTTGGAGGAAGTATGATGGAAATTAAAATATTACCAGATTTAAATATAATGTGTTTGGGATAAAACTTTGCCTACTACTTTCTAGCATCATTATGCTAAACAACTGAATCTCTCTAAGCCCTTGTTTCCTCAACTATAAAATGAGGGTATAAGACTAATTGATTTCTAAGAGTCCTTGTAGCTCTTATTTAATAATTCATTTGAATAGATACACTTAAAAGCCTCAGCTCTAATCATATGGCTATAGCTTCCCAAAAGAAAGGCTCCTCACTGAATGCATTATAAAGCTAATTCAAATTGATGCCAGAAGATTTGGATTTATGAGAATAAACTAAGATATTTGTAAAGAGATTTAGAAACTTTAACAATATATAAATGGTAGTTATTATTATCATCTTAGGTACATAAAATTATAACTCAATTGTTTTTTGGTTTTTCAAGTTTTCCAAGATGATAGCCAATAGTGGTGGTTCAACTAGATGTCTTCTAAGATATCTTTTAGTTTTCAACCTATAAGTTTATGATTCTGAATATGTATTTTGATTGTTCGATTGACATCACTAAAAGGTACACTCAATAGATTAAACATTACACATTATGTCAATTCAAATTCCCTAACTCATTAAAGTGCAGTTCTGAAATTCCATGAAAAACATTTGGATTTTCTTTCTTTTGTTGTATATTTGTTTTGTTTTTGTTTTCGTTTTTTGTTTGTTTTTTAATCCCCTATCTCATTAAGAGATAAGGGACAAATAATGGGCAGGTAGATGGTGAAAAAAAATAGAATGTGGAGCCTAAAGTCAGGAATACTCATTCTCTTTAGTTCACATCAGGCCTCAGACACTTAGTAACTATGTGATTCTGGGTAAGTCACTTAACCTTGTTTGCCTTAGTTTCCTTATTTGTAAAGTGAAACAGAGAAGGAAATAGCAAACCACTTCAGTATCTTGGTCAAGGAAAATCCCAAATGGACTCATTGAGTCAGACATAACTGAAAAATGACTAAACAATAATAAATGTCACCAATAATCACTTCTTAATATGTTTTGGCTCTATATCACTGTCATTTCCAGATATATTGCCTCCTACCTTTTTACTTACCCTCATCCCCACTCACACAAAGGCCTGTTCTAATAACAAAGAAAAAAACTAATCAAAATCACTTATTGATTTAAATCACATTCCATATATGTGATTTCCATCTTTTTGTTGAAAGGAAAGAAATACAATTTTTCACCTAATCTCCAATGCCAATTTGGAACACAATGGGCATCATATTAAAATTTTCTTTTTAAAAAAAATTACTGGTACTATCAAAACAACAGCATAGAGGAAGGAAGATAAAATGAAGACAAACCTGAAGTAAGGAAAACCTAGGATCAAGTCCTAATTCTGATTAGTCCTGATTCTAGCTGTCTGCTTCTGTACAAGATTTTCCAGAATTCTAGAAAACTAAAACTATAAGTACCAATCCATAATGGTAGAAGAAGTTTATCTTCAAGTATTTATTATACTATCCAAATCACAAATCTATACCTCAGCCTCTTCCCTGTTCCCATTGTGTATATTGTTCTTCTAGTTATATTTATTTCACTATGTATTAATTTATATAAATATCCCCATAATTGTATGTTTCTCATTTATACTTCTTATGGAACATAAATATTCCAATGAAATTAAATATCTTTACATTTTTAATTTAAATTTTAATTTTCCCCAATCAATGGCCATGAACTTCATTTCCAGTTTGTGTGGTCTTTGCTACCACAAGAATAATGTCACAAAATTTTTGATGACTTGGGATATTTGTTCTTTGACTCTTTGGGGTACAAACCCACTATTATGCTCTTTCTTCATTTACATATATATATGTAGATGTACTATTATGTTAAATAAAATCAAGAACAAACTATTGACATGCATTTATTAAACTCCTATTATATTCCAGATATTATGCTGGCTATACAAATGTTAAAATCCAAGAAAGTAAATACTTGCTAGAAACCTAAGAAGAAATTTAAATCAAAAAGAAAATACTCATCTTTTCCCCTTGGAAAGATAGATTTGTCATAGTAATCCTGATATCATGGGCAACATCTGGAATTTACCATACGTGGCCTCTGATATAATAAGATAGCCACCCATATGTTGCCTTCCCAAAGTAGAAAAGAATAGAGTCCTGCACCCACACACTCCAGCTGTCCCCAACAGTCAGTACTGTTTTTTTCTAAAAATAAAATAAAATAAATAAAATATCTTTCCCAATCAAGTGTGTGCTTGGACTAGAAATAATGAATAGTGTGATAGAGGCCACTGTTTTAAGAAACTTGTAAGTTTAATAAACAGAATATAAAAACTATTATTTCATAGACATGACTTCTCTAAAGGAAAAAAAAATCTGAAAATCTTAACAATGTTTCATTTATAGGATCAGATGTGCTCTTATATTTTTTCTGAAGTAATTCTTGAATACCATACAGCACAGAGATTAAAAAACTGTTTCCCTACAATAATGAACAAATTATGTCTCAATGTGACCTCATTATAGTAAGTTCCACAAATATGTGAATGAAATTTGGAAATATATCTAAATGAAAGCAGAGAACTAGTAGCTATTTATATAGACTATAGAGATTTCAGTAAATTTGTCTTCTGCAAGAAACATTCTTTGAACTTTCTAACCCCCACCCCTAGCTGTCAATGACTTTTAAGACAACACAGAGCAATTTTTTTTTTGTATTTTGAAATGTTTTGATTGGGTTGTATTATGAACTAATGTTATATGGGCTTATTCTCAATATTTTATTAAAATTGTAAGATCATAAGAGTGTCTATCATATAAAAAGTTCTATTTTAAAGAGTGTTGAGCACAGTAGATGCTATACACACATATTTGATTTACCATCACTATGTACAGATAATTTTTAAAAATAGTGCCTTCCCCTTAGGACTAGACATTTAGAGTAGTGATTCTCAGAAACGTGGCAAAAGGAAATTCAGGTGCTATACATATCTGTATAGAAAATTCTGGAGATTTAATTAAACAGAATTAGCATTTAATAAAGCATATTTTCCCCACCTAAACAGTTCCTCATCTGTACACCTAATGATTTTCTCCTTATAATCCTTTAAAGTAGTATCTATCCAGTGCTTTTTAGTAGTAAAGAATTAGATTCAAAATAGTTACCCATAAATTATGGAATGGATAAGCTAATTGTGGTACATAAATATAATGGAATACTTCTGTGCTATTAAAATTGAATATGAAAATAATACAGAAAAGCATTAAAAGACTTAAACTGATGCAAAGTGAAATTCCACCAGAATTCCCCAAATGAAGGAATCTCCAAAATAAAACAAAAAAATTTACTGGTTTGTAAATAATAAGAAAATTTTAAAAAGTTAAATTGGATATTTAAAATAATAAAGCTTAGCAAAAAAAAGAAATGAAAAAATTAGTCTCTTTTCAGAAGTGAGAGATTTGGCGTTTTGAATATTTCATATAATGTTAAAGTAAGTTACTTATGGTTTGTTTTGTTCAATTTTTTTTATTGTTTCTGCTTTTTCAAGGAATGATTTCTTGGTGAGATGAGGGAGAAGAGTAGATTTAGAAATGATAGCAAAATTGAAAATGAAAAATATATTTATATATATATAATATAAACCCTTAATTCCTTTCTTCTTCTCCTATGCTGCTGTTAAATTAACTCATTCATTTTTCAGTCACTCATGTATGCATTGATTTAGTTAACATTTATTAATGTTATATTAATACCTCATATACAAAGCACTGACAGACACCAGGGAACATATAAAGTTGATATAAACCATGATTCATTTTTCATGGAGCTTACAATTTAGCAAACTATACACAAGCCCCACAAAAGTCTCAAATATTCACCTGAGAAGGGCAAAATAAAATAATATGTGAAGTGTGATGGGAGAGGCAAGGCATTTGATCAATAAGACAGGAAAGCCATAATAATGTCCAATAAGTTCAGAATCTCTTGAGCTCTGAAGCTAATAACAACTAGCACAGTTAATAAGACTGCACCAATTTAGTGATAGTGTCAAAGGATACATAAGAAAGATGCTGCAAATATAAAATCAGCAAGCCCTGGCAGTAGACTGGATATGGGGAGAGGAGGGTTGTGAGAGATAGTAAGGAGTTTCAGAATGACTTCTAGATTGTGAACCTAAGGCATTGGGAAGAAATTGTTCTCTATATTAATAGGGAAGTTAAGGAAGGGAGAGCAAAATGGGAAAAAATAAGTTCTGTTTTGGACATATTTAGTTTAGGAAGTCTACTAGATATGCAATTCTAGATGCTTACATTTCATTTTGACATATGACAATAGAAGTCAATAGCAATGTTAGGGTGGGATAGGTATGTTTGAGAGTCATCAGCTAGAAATGGTAATTAAATTCATGGGAGAGAATAACATCATCACGTGAAGTATCATAAAAAAGGGAGAGAACGGAGCCCAGGAGATAGCCTTGAGATACCTAAGGTCAGAGGGTATACTCTGGATGAAGATTCAGCAAAAGAGATTAAGAAAGTATGTCTGATAGGTAAGAAGAGCACCAAGAACAGTGGAGAAAAGAGAATATAGAGAAGAACTCAATAAAAAATGTCAAAGGCAACAAAAAGGTGAAGGAGAATGAGACTATTAAGGCAATTAAGAAATCATTGCTAACTTTGAAGAGAACAGTTTTGGTAGAATGAATAGGTGAATTTAGAACTGAATTAAAATGTGTGATACACAAGAACTGTCCTAGCTTTTGAAAACCCATTGTTTTATTAAGTTTGTATCTTAATAAACATTAAGGTTTGGGAAAACTAACATGGAACAAGTCTCAGATTTGGAAAACTCATTGATAATCTAGTTCAACTGGAATGATGTCTTTTATAAAATTGCTCACTAGTTGTCATCTAATCTTTGTTGGACAACACCTGGGAAAGAGAACAGCTCTCGGCTGAGATAGCTCAATTGACATTCAGGCCACTCTAACCATTAGAAAGATTTTCACCTGATATTTGTTCTCTGGTAACTCTCACCAGCTTCTCCCAGCTATATCCTGAATAACCTGTTAGAACCATTATAATGCCATTTTAACTTGTCAAATACATTCACATAATCAATATATCTCCCCTTTACTAGATAAAGAAATTGATAAAGCTCTTTAATGTTTTATGTGTGTCTTCCATCCAATGCTCTTCCTTTGCCCTAGATTTTTAATTTTATCCACCTTGAATTCTAAATCTAAAGGCACTAAAGAGATGGAAAGAACCAGGAGATAGATTCTTATGTCTTTATGGTGAAACTCTACTGTATTCAGAGAATCATTGAAAGTAAAAAGTACAATAGAAATGGACTTCATACCAATGCATCTTCTTTTAGACAGTCTTATTTTTTTTAAAGGTTGTAGAGGAAAATTATATTATCCCAATGTATTTAGGTATAGCGGTGTTCAAAGTTAGGAAGTGAACAGAGATCCACCAGAATCCTCAACACTGATGCCAAAAATTCATAAGTTGTTTCTTTTTATTATCTCCCTTTTAAAAGTGGAAGTCAAGGAAGTGCTCTTCATCAAGGAACTCTAAAAATTACATTATGGCTGCTCAACTATTGATTGAACTGATAGCAAGCAAGCCACTTATAGCCTTTGGTTTTTACTTTGAAAGGAATATCTGTCAGTAGATGCTTAAACAAGCCATTTTTAATACAAAAGCTTTAGCAATACTGCATTAAAGCCAAAGTAGCAGACATGAATATGTCTTGTAGTCGAAGGGTTGGTTCATGCTTGTGCAGAAATAAGTTAGAAAGTTGACATGTGATTTTAATGTATCCCCTTGGCTAGAGATATGTATGCAGTATAGTCACTAAATGTTGCAAAGGGAATGAATAATGATTAATTTGTAAACTAGAATGACCATAAGTTATAGTATAAAAATTGCCAGGCCAGGAAAGTTTAATTCAAATCCCTCACAATGAATTTCACTAAGACTGTGATAATGGGTTTGCAGCCTCAATTTCCTTATAAATGGAAATAATAGTATTTTCATGAGGACCTCACAAAACTGTTTTTGGGAAAGCATTTTGTATAGCTTTTAAAAATGAGGTAAATTAAAATATAAATATCTTTATTAATTACATTTAATTTATTTTCTGCCTTATAAATTTGGTTCTTAAGAACTATCATTCATATCTATCCCTACTTCTGCATTCCCATGTTTAACCCCTTCTATAGGTCTACATAATAAATTTTATCTTTTCTATTATCTTCTCTCTTCCATTGTTCACAATAATTCATCATCCTTCTATATCTGTAAAATGATGCCTCTTTGAGATATGGGTGATTGCATTATTGGAATAAACAAAAACCAAGGACAGTTACAAGAGAAATCTGAAAAAGAGGGTCACAGAGAAAAGATACTAATAGTAAAAGTGACAAAAGTATACTGTTTCTCAATTTGTTTAGATTGATTGATATGAAGATTCTGAGATTGCTCTCTGGGAAATTTTAATACCCAGAACTGTTTAGTAACTATGAAACAAGTGTATATTACCTAATTGCAACCTGGCTGAAAGAAATATGCATTTTAGTTCCTTAACATGAGCTGGAAGTAAGTCATTTTATTCAAGAGACCTTGCTTGGGAAAAGCAGTATTGGACGATATCAATCTCTTATTGGGTTAGAAAAGATTTGATATTTGAGTGGATGAAGATTCTTTTGAGCAGGGACCAGGAGAGACCTCCTCATTGATATGATTACATAGTGAGCTACATCATATTTGTGAAAACAGGTCTAAGCCTAAGTGTTCAGAGAAAGTTCAGCAGGCAGCATAGCTTATCAGAGTAGAATTTATGGCTTTACTAGGAGCAGAGGTGAGTTTAGGGTTCAATAAACTGTTGAATTTGGAGTAAAGGTTAGCAGAATTTATGACTTCAGAAAAGAACAATGGTGGGAGAGGGTGTACCAGATTTTGGGTAAGAATGTTAAAATAATGTTTTTTTAATGATTTGTAAATGGATTCTGATAGGGGCTCTGGAACTACAGTGGTAAGAGGAGCATAATTCCTCCATAAAAGAGTAACTTTTGACACATTGAATGTGAGTTGTAGCAAGATAGATCCTCCTTCTAGGAATGTTTGGGAAATCAACCCAGTCCAGAGAGAAAGAGTAGTGGTACTACATGTATTGTGTTATAAACGTCTGTCCCCATTGCTCATCTCATTGAAAAGATTATTGAAAATTGAAAGCCAATTTTAAATTCCTTTCTCTTTATTCAAAGCTTTCTACAATTTGCTTTCATCCTACCTTTTTATCCTTATAACACACTTCTGCATAGTACATATTCTACATGCAAGATAAATGCAGTTGGCCTCTATTTCCCAAATGAACTCTTAGATTTTCTAACCTCATGTAATAATCATATTCTTCCCCATAATTAAAATAGTCTTTTTTATCATCTTCAGTTTTTAGATTCCTATTCACCCAATACCAACGTCACTTTCTGATTCCTTTCTTGTATCTCTTATTACATTATTTTCCTGTTCAGAAATCATGTATCACTTTATTCTTGGCAATCCTGATGTAATTATCACTATTATTATGAAAAATAGTCTTCTGTGCATGTTTTATATCTTCCCAGAATACCATGAGCTCTATGAAGGTGGAGATTATGTCTTATTTAAACTGTATCTCCCCCAGTGGCAAGCAAAGCAACTGTTCAAATGACACATAAATATTGGTAAACATAGCAAAGTCATCGTTTATTTTGTACTGGTTCTATCCAGCTCCTTTTAAAGTAAAGATTACTTTAAACTGGTCAAGAAGCATTATTAAACACTCACTGTGTGCCAGGCACTCTGCTTATCTTTGGGGATAACAAGAAAAACAAAAACAAACCAAAATATAGTCCCTGTCTTCAAGGAGTTCACATTCGAATAAGGCAGAAAATGCCAACAACTATGGACACATAACATCTACACTGAATAAATGGAAAGTAATCTCAGAGGTAAGACATTAGGATATTATTGTTCCTATGTTACTTAATTGGGACTAAGTAAAGATGTGTCAATTGGCTACAGAGAGTGAAAAAGGAGACAGCCACAAGAAGCTGTTTATTTGTTCTAAATCATTTGGTCTTCACTATTTTTCACAAGTTGTTCAGGGAGAATAGAGACTAATGAAGAATTGTCTCAAAAAAATCTGAATTGTTGAATGAGCAAATTGCAATAATTTTTTAGAGACTTCTGCTAAAACTCTGGCTCAAAAACTAAGGCACTAATATCCCAATTTTGTACAAAGCTTTGAAGTTTAAAATATGAACTCACAACTAGTTTCTCAATTGATCCTCATGAAATAGTGTTATTTTTTAAATTTTATTTTATTTTTGTTACGTTTTAAGTTCTGAATAATCCCCTTCCCTCCTTCCCTTCCTCCCTCCCATACAGTAGAACTTCTCTTGCTCCTCCCCTACCGCTCAAAGAGATAGAGAGAGGCAGAGAGAGATTTAAAACTATTATGTATATATGTATATGTATATACATATATAATAGTATATGTATATATGTATACGTATATACATATATAATAGTATTATATATATATGTGTGTGTGTGTGTGTGTGTGTGTGTGTGTGTGTGTGTGTATCAGTTCTTTTTCCGGAAGTAGATAGCATCAAGTAGATAGCATCTTCCTTCATAAATCCTTTGTAACTGAGTTTAATATTTAGTAAAACAGAGCAACTTAGTGATTCACATTTGTTCTTCAGACAATATAATTGTTATATCCAATGTTCTCTTGATTCTATTCATTTCACTTTTCTTTATTTCAAGTGATTATTTTTCATGTTTTTCTAAAATCACTTGCTCATCATTTCTTGTAGCATAGTAATATTCCATCAGAATAACATACCACCTGGAATAAAATATCATTTCCACATTGTACTTTAAAGAACTGAGTTTCATTGAGGTATGTTTTCATTCCTGACTCCTTGCTCTATCTAAGTTGAGAACTTTTTGCACTATGTTACATTATCTACTATGATTTCTAATTGTAGGGGGACATCCTTAACTTTCTGTTTCCTAATTCTTAGTGAGACTAAAAAAGCTTTGAGTTATAAGTACAACAGCATTAATCACACACACACACACACACACACACACACACACGAGTTAAACAGAAATGAGCAGAAAGTGGAAGAGCTGATTGAATTAAATAATAATAATAATAATATATGAAATCTTTGAATCATAGCAACAAGAAGCACATTGTGTTGGTCCCAACCAGGTCAAGTTTAGCAAAACTAAAATTTCAGCTGCTATCTTCTTTCCTCTCTATGCTATCATATGGTGCAAGGGAATTACCTGTTAGTTATCTCTCCAAAATCCTTTTCATTCTGAATGTTTTAAGTTAGTAATATTTTCAGGTTTTCTTTCTCCTCATGGAATATACTAACAGGAAAAAAATTGATTAGGAAACCTCAACATTTTAGATAGATAGATAGATAGATAGATAGGTAAATAGATAGATAGCCATTTTGAAAAATTTCCCTAAATGATAAACTAGGAGTTTAACCTTCTTTAAGGAAAAGATTAAAAGGATTATATTATTTTCTAACTATATTTCCTTTATTAACAGGAGTATGTTGAAAAATATTTCACAACCAGCTATCTGAAAAAATATATAAATATATAAACAATAAAAGTTTAAGTTTAAGCTGTTATTAATTTTTTTTCATCACATTCTTAAGCCTAGAAATTAACCCAAGCCTTGCTTTATGGTGTTTGCCAATTTTTAGAAGCATAAATGCTCACACTGAAAATTTATCAATTGTTCCTGGGCTGACTCTAGCACACCTCTGCCACCATAGCATATTGTACCATGATTCAAGTATAATGGAGTTGTCCAAAGTTTCTACCACCACATATTTATAATATGAAGGAAATACAATCAGCTGAAATTAAGTGATTCCTTGATGAACTTGGAACAATACTCATCTTTAACAGTGCCCAGCTCCTTTTCCTTTGGTATTTAACACATTTCATAGATAAAAAGTAATGTAATTCTGATACACCCTACCAAATCCTTCATATGCAGATGGAGTTCTTACAAAACAATATCTTTCTCCCACACATGATTAAAATATAGATCAACAAATTGGGGGGGATTAGCTTTAAACATATGGGCACATCTACAAAAAAACAAAAAAAAAACTTTTGTATAACATGAGATACTTAAAATTCAGCTATTATTACATTCAGGAGAAGGAGATAAAAAGTATTTCTTAACAGAATCATTATGCTCACATGCCAGAGTCCAAAGTTTAGTAGGACAGTGTTTAGAGCATTGAACCTAGATTCAAAAAGTTGTTATTGTTATTTATCAAGTCATATAAGTCATGTCTGAATCTATGTGATCCCATTCGGGATTTTCTTGGCAAAAATACTGGAGTGATTTGGCATTTTCTTCTCTAGCTGATTTTACAGATGATAAAATTGAGGAAAACATAGAATTAAGTGACTTGCCTATGATCACAAAACAAGTAAGGTGGCAGGACTGGCATTGTACCCATTATGTCACTGACCCTGGAGTCAAGAAGACCTGAATTACAATCCTGCCTCAAATATTACTAGTGTGTGATCCTGAGCAAGTCCCATGACTTATGTCTGCCTCAATTTCTTCTGGTAGTAGTTGTAGCTCCTACATTCTAGAGCCACTGTGAAATCTAATTAGGTAATTAGATTTGATGATATCTATGCCATCATATTTGATGATATCCATTCCACAAATATTGAAGCAAAGCAAAAAAGAATTGGCAAGCTGTTGTCTAAATATGAAACATGTCATTATGAATGAATACTGTGCCAGTATCTCTATTCTTTAAATTTGACATAGGCAGAGTTATTATTATTATTCTATTATTTCATGCTTATATAATATTTTTCTTGTTAATGATAAAATATGAAATCATTGAATATACAAATGAACACAATCTACTTGGCAAAAGTGATCGAACTATATAAATTGGGAATTGGATAAGATCTTGGAGAGAACCTATTGTAGTCCATTCATTTCATAGATATGACCTTCAGAGAAATGAGAGAAATTTTTCCATGTCATTAATGTGCTATTATAAAATATGAATTAGATTTTTATCCAAGATCTAGGGTCAAGGCTTAGCTCTCTTACTAAATAGATGAACACTGGGAAGCTACAACTTATTTGAGCCTCAGTCTCCACATCTATCAGAGTGTTAATGCAAGTATACCCTACCTTTCTCATAGAATTGTGATGTCATCAGTAGGTATACTCCTTCCAATAATAGAGATCACCATTTCTTTAAATGTTTTTGGTTCCTTTTCCATATCTTGCATTATTCATAAAACTTCAGTATTTTTCCATGTGCTAGAGGCCTTCCTCATACTATCTTTGTACTTCACAGATATTAATGTACCACTCAAACTCTTCATGTATTTTCTCTCATTCTTAAATGAGATAATAAATCTAAGACATTTTGAAATCATGACTCACTATATGAAGGCAAGCTCTTATTCCTAGGGAAAAGATAACCTTTGTTCTCAAGGAAGAAAAGATGCCTCCCTAATTTAAGAGAGTTCTTTGAGCAAATGAATAAGCACATGAGGAAAGGAAAAAATACCTGGCCACTTTCAATGAGTATCAAATAGCGGTATTATGTATGGGAAAGATACTATTCTGGGAAGTCAGGAGACCTGAAATGTACCACTTACAATACTGTTTGTCTATGAGAAAAATCACTTTTCTGCATTGGACTTCAGCTCACTCATATGCAAAGGGAAGTCAAAGGAAATGATCTCTAAATTTCCAATGCTAATAAGCTAATAGCTATTAGCTATATGACAGAGGGATAGAGTGCTGGACTTGGAGTCAGAAAATGAGAATTCAGATCTAGCTTCAGACACTCACTAGCTATGTGACCCTGAACAAGTCATTTATATTGTGTCAGCCTGTTTCCTCAATTAATAAATGTGGATAATAATAGTACAGATATCCTATGGTTGTGAGTATCAAGTGAGCTAATAAATGTAAAACATTATGCATGATGCCTGGCACATAATAAGTGCTATGTAAATCTTAGTATAGTTATCATTGTCTTTATGTTCCCTGATTTTAAAACTATTAATAAAAGTTACTCCCCCCACCCCAAGTCTATCTTTTCCTGGTTCTTTATTGAGTATAATTTTTATGGCACTGTGACCTGAAAAGGATAAATTTACTGTTTTTGACTTCCTGCATTTAAGTGTAAAGTTTGTATGTCCTAATACATTGTCAGCTTTTGTATAGATGCCATTTACTGCCAAGAAAATTGTAATCTGTCTCTATTCAATTTTCCCCAAAGGTCTATCATATCTAGGCTTTCTAAGATTCTGTTAACCTCCCTTATTTATTTATTTTTGCTGAGGCAATTGGGGTTAAGTGACTTGCCTAGGGTCATACAGTTAAGAGGTGTTAAATGTCTGAGGTCAGATTTGAACTCAGGTCCTCTTGACTTCAGAGCTGGTGCTCTATCCACTGTACCACTTAACTGCCATTCTGATTTCTTTATTGTTAATTTTGTTAGATTTGTCTGATTCTGAGAGAGGAAGGTTGAGGTCTCCTGCTAGAATAGTTTTGCTTTGTATTCTTCCTGTAACTGGATTAAAATCTTCTCTAGGAATTTGCCTTCTCTACCACTTGGTGCATAAATATTTAGTATCATTATTATGTCATTGTTTATGGTATCTTTATCAAGATGTACTTTCTTTCCTTATTTCTCTTAAGATCTACTTTTACTTTTGCCTTATCTGTGATCAGAACTGCTACCCCTGCTCTTATTATTTCAGTGGAAACATAATAAATTGTGTCCTAGTCTTTAACCTTTACTATGTATGTGTCTTTCTCTGTTAAGTGCATTTCTTGTAAATAACATATTGTAGGATTCGTTTTTTTTAATCCACTGTGCTATTCATTTTCATTTTATGGAAGAATTTACCCCATTCACATTCACAGTTATGATTATTAGCTCTATATTTCCCTCCATCTTATTTTTAAGCTCTTTTTTGTTGTCATGCCCTTCAGGTAGACCAATAATGTTTTAAATTGTGTCTTATAGATCTATTCTTTAGGTCAATTGTTTTTCCAATGAGGTATTTCACATTTTCTTCCATTTTTTGTTCTTTTTAATTTGTTTGATTCTTGCTGTCTCACAAAGTCATTGGCTTCCATTTGCTCTGTTCACATTTTTAATGTGTGATTTTTTTCAGTTAGCTTTTGTTTCTCTTCTATTTGGTTAACTCTACTCTTTATGGAGTTATTTTCTTCAAACAATTTTCTTCTTTCCTTTTCCAAGCTTTTGGCAATCTCATGCATACTTTTCATTTCCTTTCTCATTTTTTCTTCTATTTCTCTTATTTGTCTTTTAAAGTCTATTAAGAGCATTTCCAAGAAGCCTCTTTAGACTTGAGACCAATTCATATCACTCTTTGGGACTTCTGTGGACATTCTGTCCTTGTTTGTGTTCTGTCTGCCCTATTATATAGCCTTCTATGGTTAGGGTTCTTTTCTGTTTCTTGCTCATTTTCTTTCTTTTTCTTTTAGTGTTTCCTCTTTTCTTATTTTTATGGTTAAGGTCTGCTCCTGGGATAAATGGGGCACTATCCCAAACTTCCTGTGCAGCTCTGAGCCTTGGCTTTGAGCACAGAGCCCCTTGTATTTGTAGGATTTAGCTTTGCCTGCTCTTTTCTTGTTTCCCAGAATTTGCCCTCTGACCTGGGACAGGAAGTTGCCTCAATGATTTGCTCTTCTTCTGAGCCAGGACTGACAGTCTTAGGTGCTGATTTGCTGTGATTAAGATTTTTTCACCCCTTTCCCAGAGTCTGTCTGAGTAAGAATGAACATCCTTTTCACCTCAGTGAGAATGACCTTTCTTCAAGTTTTTCCAGTCTATCTTGACCTGTAGGATGGTTTAATTCCATAAGATTCTGTTCATTGGCTTAGTTTCATTCAGTTTTCAAGGGAAACTGGAAGAGCTCCATCCTTGATATAGATTTTTCTTTATAGGAAGAAGAAGAAAAAGAAAAAGAAAGAAAGAGGTGGAGGAGGAGATGGAGAAGGAAAAGAAAGAAAGAAGGCAAAAATATTTCTTATAGACTTGTTTAAAGTAATAATAACAATAGCCTGCCACAGTGTGAAGAGAATATGCACACACACATACTTTTGTATTTATATAAATATGTAGACATACATATTTATGTATAAATACACATATGCACACATATATATGAAGTGTGTATGTATGCATATGTATATATTTAATAGGGATCCATAATATCATTAGTATTATTTGATGTTTTCACAGAATTTGGAACTAGTTGTTGTTGTTCAGTTGTTTCAGCCATGTCTGATTCTTCTCAACTTCATTTATGGTTTTCTTGGCAAAGATACTGGAGTGGTTTGCCATTTTCTTTTCTAGCTCACTTTACAACTGAAGACACTAGCAGAAATAGGGTTAAGTGACTTTCCCAAAGTCACAAAACTAATGTCTAGATAGACCTCCTTCTATCTCTCAGTAGGATATTGGCATGACCAGAAACTCAAAGTGTATGCTAGTATGACATTACCTATGGAACTTTCCACCAAATTGGTAAAGACCTATAAGAAGACACCAAGTGATGGATTCTATGACTGTTTTTTGAGGACTAGTCCATCTCATCTCCAGATTTTCCACATTATAATTTTTTAAAGAATAAGAAATAACTAAAACTATTGTAAAAGAGCTAAAATTTATGTCCCAAAGGTGGGAGTTATCCCCAGTAAAACTAGGGGTTTTTAGTTGAAGGTGGTGTTATTGCATTAGGTAAAAGGATAAAGTGTACCTGTTAAGTAATTTTTTAAGCTAGATATAAATAGGACCAAACACCTCTCCAATGAAGATCAAGAGCTATTAGCATTAGAACTTTTATGGTGGACATATGGCCCTATGTTGCAAGTACTTTCCATGGTAGGCCTCCTAATAATGTATGGGTTATGTTCAATTTTTTTTTTTTAGTATAATGATGCATGAGTGAATGATCTAGCTATCATTTCTCAAATGCCTATAATGTTTTATTCACTATACTAGTTGCTAAGGATATAATTAAGATAATCATCTTTCAAGTAGCTTACATTTTGACTTTTTTTTTTTTTTGCTGAGGCAATTGGGGTTTAAGTGACTTGCCCAGGGTCACGCATCTAGGGAATGTTAAGTGTCTGAGACCAGATTTGAACTCAGGTTTTCCTACCTCCAGGGCTGGTGCTCTATCCACTGCGCCACATAGCTACCCCAGTAGCTTACATTCTTTTTTTTTTTTTTTTTATAAAGCTTTTTATTTGCAAAACATATGAGTGACCTTTCAACATTGACCTTTGCAAAAAAAAAACTTTTTTTTTCCCAAGCTTTTCCTTTCCCTCCCCCCGCCCCCCACCCCTAGATGACAGGTAATCTAATACATGCTAGATAGGATAAATTATATGACAGATACAATACATGTATACATATCTATACAGTTATCTTACTGCACAAGAAACATCAGATCTAGAAAGAGAAGAAGAAAAAAAAAAACAACCTAAGAAGGAAAACAGAATGCATGGAAATATTCACAGAAAGCGTTAAAATGCTGTGTTGTGGTTCACTCTCAGTTCCCACAGGCCTCTCTCTGGATGTATATGACTATCTTCATCGCAGAACAACTGGTTTGAATCACATCATTGTTGAAGAGAACCATGTCCATCAAAATTGATCATCATATAGTCTTGTTGCTGTGTATAATGTTCTCCTGGTTCTGCTGATTTCACTCAGCATCAGTTCATGCAATTCTCTCCAATCCTCTCTGAAATCCTCCTGTTGGTCATTTCTTACAGAACAATAATATTCCATAACATTCATATACCATAATTTATTCAGCCATTCTCCAACTGATGGGCATCTTTTCAATTTCCAGTTTCTTGCCACTACAAAAAGGGCTGCCACAAACATTTTTGCACATGTGGGTCCCTTTCCCTCCTTCAAAATCTCTTTGGGATATAGGCCCAGTAGAAACACTGCTGGGTCAAAGGGTATGCACTGTTTGATAACTTTTTGAGCATAGCTCCAAATTGCTCTCCAGAATGGTTGGATCCGTTCACAGTTCCACCAACAATGTATCAGTGTCCCAGTTTTCCCACATCCCCTCCAACAGCTATCATTATCATTTCCTGTCATTTTAGCCAATCTGACAGGTGTGTAGTGGTATCTCAGAGTTGTCTTAATTTGCATTTCTCTGATCAATAGTGACTTGGAGCACCTTTTCATGTGACCGGAAATAGTTTCAATTTCTTCGTCTGAAAATTGTCTGTT
>JAJPUD010009100.1:65594-79124 GCA_023553655.1 Myrmecobius fasciatus | reverse complement strand
TGCCTCAGATAAACTCCAGGTGTTTGGAATTTGGAGTTTGGAATTTGTAATTTCTGCCATGATGAGCTGAGCTGAGTCCCACCCTCACTTCTGGCCTACACAGAAGTCGTCTATTTATCTCTGTCCTAGTCCGACTAACCTGATATGAAGTTATCCAGAGAGCCATGCCCAAATATTTCTGAGTTCGTTGACTTGAAGATCAGTTCAGAGGCTTCATTTATTGTTGATGTGAGAGAAGATCAGAGGAGAGTCAGAAAGTCACCTTATCACTCCGCCATCTTGGATCCGCCCCTTGCTTGATCACTTTTTGAGCATAGTTCCAAATTGCTCTCCAGAATGGTTGGATTCATTCACAATCCCACCAACAATGTAGCCCTGTCCCAGTTTTTCCACATCCCTGCCAACATTAGTCATAATCATTTCCTGTCATTTTAGCCAATCTGACAGGTGTGTGGTGGTAGCTCAGAGTTGTTTTAATTTGCATTTCTTTGATCAATAGTGATTTGGAGAATCTTTTCATATGACTAGAAATAGTGTTAATTTCATCATCTGAAAATTGTCTGTTCATATCTTTTGAGCATTTATTGATTGGAGAATGGCTTGAATTCTTATAAATATGAGATAATTCTCTATATATTTTAGAAAGGAGGCCTTTATCAGAACCCTTAAATGTAAAGATGATTTCCAAATTTATGGCTTCCCTACTAATTTTGTCTGCATTAGTTTTGTGTGTACAAAAACTTTTTTTTAGCCAATTGAGGTTAAGTGACTTGCCCAAGGTCACATAGCTAGGAGCTGTTAAGTGTCTGAGGCCAGATTTGAACTCAGGTTCTCCTGACTTCAGGGCTGCTACTCTATCCACTGTGCCACCTAGCTGCCCCTGTACAAAAACTTTTTAACTTAATATAGTCAAAATTAGTTATGTGGTGTTCACTTAAGAGTTCCAGTTCCTCTTTGAACATAGATTTATTCCATCTCCACAGGTCTAAGAGGTAAACTATACTATGTTCCTCTTATTTACTTATAATATCACTCTTAATATCCAAATTATTAACCCATTTAGATCATATCTTGGTATGTGGTGTTAGATGTGGGTCACTTCTTGGGAGTTTGATTGGTATGGCACTAAATAAGTAAATTAGTTTGGGTAGTATTGTCATTTTTATTATATTCGCTCGCCCTACACATGAGCATTTTATGTTTTTCCAATTGACTAGGTCTGATTTTACTTGAGTGGCAAGTGTTTTGCAGTTTAGTTCGTACAGTTCCTGACTTCCTTGGCAGATAGATTCCGAAATATTTTATACTATCAACAGTTACTTTGAATGGAATTTCTTTTTGTATCTCTTGCTGTTAAACTTTGTTGGTAATATATAAAAATGCTGATGATTTATGTGGATTTATTTTGTATCCTGTAACTTTGCTAAAGTTGTGAATTGTTTCTAGCAGTTTTTTAGTTAAGTTTCTAGGGTTCTCTAAGTATACCATCATGTCATCTGCAAAGAGTGATAATTTGGTTTCCTCATTACATAAACTAATTCCTTTAATACTTTTTTCATCTCTTACTGCCAAAGCTAACATTTCTAATACAACATGAAATAGTAATGGTGACAGTGGGCAGCCTTGTTTCACTCCTGATCTTATTGGGAATGGTTCTAGTTTGTCTCCATCACATATGATGCTTGCTGATGGTTTTAAGTAGATACTACTAATCATTTTAAGGAAAAGTGCATTTATTTCTATGTTCTCTAGTGTTTTTAATAAGAATGGGTATTGGATTTTATCAAATGCTTTTTCTGCATCTATGGAGATAATCATAAAGTTTTTGTTAGTTTGGTTGTTAATATAATTGATTATATCTGATAGTTGTCTTAATATTGAACCAGCCTTGCATTCCTGGTATAAATCCTACTTAGTCATATTTATTATGCTGGGGATGACTTTCTGTCTGCTCATTGCTAATATCTTATTTAAAATTTTTGCATCAATATTCATTAAGGAAATTGGTCTATATTTTTCTTTCTTGGTTTTCACCCTATCTGATTTAGTTATCAGCACCATATCTGTATCATAGAAGGAATTTGGTAGTACACCTTCTATTTTTTAAAATAGTTTATATAATATTGCAATTAATTGTTCTTTGACTGTTTGGTAGAATTGACATGTAAATCTATTTGGCCCCGGAGATTTTTTCTTAGGAAGTTGATCAAAAATTTTATTTATTTTTCTAAAATGGGGCTGTTTAAATAATTTATTTCCTCTTCTGTTAACCTGGGCAAACTATATTTTTGTAGATATTCCCCCATTTCATTTAGATTATCAAATTTATTGGCACAAAGTTGGGCAAAGTGACTCGTACTTATTGCTCTAAATACCTTTTCATTGGTGGAAAGCACTCCCTTATCATTTTTGAAACTTACAATTTGATTTTCCTCTTTCCTTTTTCTGATCAGCTTAACTAAAGGCTTATCAATTTTGCTGTGTTTTTTTTTTCATAAAACCAACTCTTAGTTTTATTTATTAATTCAATAGTTTTCTTATTTTCAATTTTATTAATCTCCCCTTTTATTTTCAGAATTTCCAATTTGGTATTTAATTGAGGGTTTGTAATTTGCTCTTTTTCTAGCTTTTTTTTAATTATAAGCCCAATTCATTGATCTTCTCTTTCTCTATTTTATGCAAGTATGCATCTAGAGATATAAAATTACTCTTTATAACTGCTTTGGCCATTTCCCACAAATTTTGGTATGTTGTCTCATTATTCTCATTCTCCTGGATATAATTATTGATTTTGTCGATGATTTGGTCTTTCACCCATTCATTCTTTAAAATTAGAGTATTTAATTTCTAATTAACTTTTTTATTTTATTAAAAGCTTTTTGTTTACAAAACATATGAGTAATTTTTCTACATTGACTTTTGCAAAACTTTTTTTTTGTTCCAAGCTTTCTACCCCTCTTCTCCCCACCCCTCACCCCTAGATGACAGGTAATCTAATACATGCTAAATATGATAAATTCTATGAAAAATCCAATATATGTATACATATCTATACAGTTATCTTACGGCACAAGAAACATCAGATCTAGAAAGATAGAGAGAAAAAAAAAACAACCTAAGAAGGAAAACAATATGCATGGAAATATTCACAGAAGCATTAAAATGCTGTGGTGTGGTTCACATTCAGTTCCCCCAGGCCTCTCTCTGTATATATATGACTATCTTTATTGCTGAACAATAGGAACTGGTTTGAATCACATCATTGTTGAAGAGAACCATGTCCATCAGAATTGATCATCATATAGTCTTGCTGCTGTGTAATGTTCTCCCAGTTCTGCTGATTTCACTCAGCATCAGTTCATGCAAGTCTCTCCAGGACTCTCTGAAATCATCCTGCTGGCCATTTCTTACCAAAAAATAATATTCCATGACATTGATATACCATAATTTATTCAGCCATTCTCCAATTGATGGGCATCCTTTCAATTTCCAGTTTCTAGCCACTACAAAAAGGGCTGCCACAAACTTTTTTTGCACATGTGGGTCCCTTTCCCTCCCTTAAAATCTCTTCGTGATATAGGCCCAGTAGAAACACTACTGGGTCAAATGGCATGCACATTTTGATAACTTTTAGAGCATAGTTCCAGATTGTTCTGCAGAATGGTTGGATCTGTTCGCAGTTCCACCAACAATGTATCAGTGCCCCAGTTTTCCCACATCCCCTCCAACATTTGTCATTATCTTTTCCTGTCATCTTAGCCAATCTGACAGTTGTGTAGTGGTATCTGAGAGTTGTCTTAATTTGCATTTCTCTGATCAATAGTGACTTGGAGCACCTTTTCATGTGACTAGAAATAGTTTCAATTTCTTCATCTGAAAATTGTCTGTTCATATCTTTTGACCATTTTTCAATTGGAAAATGGCTTGAATTCTTATAAATGTGAGTCAATTCTTTATATATTTTAGAAATAAGGTCTTTATCAGAACCTTTGAATGTAAAAATATTTTCCTAGCTTATTGCTACCCTTCTAATCTTGTCTGAATTCATTTTGTTTGTACAAAAACTTTTTAACTTGATATAGTCAAACTTATCTATTTTGTGATTAATGATGATCTCTAGTTCTTCTTTGGTCACAAATTCCTTCACCCTCCACAGGTCTGAGAGATAAACCATCCTACATTGTGCTAATTTGTTTATAATATCAATCTTTATGCCTAGATCATGAATCCATTTTGATCTTATCTTGGTATATGGTGTTAGGTGTGGGTCAATGCCTAGTTTCTTCCATACTAGTTTCCAATTTTCTCAGCAGTTTTTGTCAAATAGTAAGTTTTTACCCCCAAAACTGGGGTCTTTGAATTTATCAAACACTAGATTACTATTGTCATTGAGTATTTTGTCCTATGAACCTAACCTATTCCACTGATCCATTACCCTATTTCTTAGCCAGTATCAAATGGTTTTGATGGCCACTGCTTTACAATAAAGTTTTAGATCTGGTACAGCTAGGCCACACTCATTTGCTTTTTTTTTTTTTTTTCACTAATTCCCTTGAAATTCTTGACCTTTTGTTTTTCTATATGAATTTTGTTGTTACTTTTTTAGGTTAGTTCAATAATTTCTTGGGAGTTTGATTGGTATAGCACTTAATAAATAGGTTAGTTTAGGTAGATTGCCAACTTTATTATATTCACACGAGCTATCCAAGAGCAATAGATATTTTTCCAATTGCTTAGATCTGACTTTATTTGTGTGGAGACTGTTTTGAGGTTTTGCTCATATAGATCCTGACTTTCCCTTGGCAGATATATTCCCAAATATTTTATACTATCCAAAATTATTTTAAATGGAATTTCTCTTTGTATCTCTTGCTGTTGCAATTTGTTGGTGATGTATAAACATGGTGATGATTTATGTGGGATTTTTCTGTATCCTGCAACTTTGGTAAAGTTGTGGATTAATTCTAATAGTTTTTTAGTTGATTCTCTTGGATTCTCTAAGTAGAGCATCATATCATCTGCAATGTGTGATAATTTGGTTTTCTCATGACCTACTCTAATTCCTTTAATCTCTTTTTCTTGTCTTATTGCCAAAGCTAGCATTTCTAATACAATATTGAATAGTAATGGTGATTGTGGGCAACCTTGTTTCACTCCTGATCTTATTGGGAATGGTTCTAGTTTATCACCATTACATATGATGCTAGCTATTGGTTTTAAATAGATGCTACTGAGTATTTTAAGGAAAAGTCCATTAATTCCTATACTCTCTAGTGTTTTTAATAGGAATGGATGTTGTGTATTATCAAATGCTTTTTCTGCATCTATTGAGATTATCATATGTTTTTTGTTAATTTGGTTATTAATATAGTCAATTATGTTATTAGTTTTACTAATATTGAACCACCACTGCATTCCTGGTATAAATCCTACTTGGTCATGATGTATTATTCTGGGAATGATTTTCTGTAATCTCTTTGCTAATACTTTATTTAAGATTTTTGCATCAATATTCATTAGGGAGTTTGGTCTATCATTTTTTTATGTTTTTGTTCTACCTGGTTTAGGTATCAGTACCATGTCTGTATCATAAAAGGAATTTGGTAGGAGTCCTTCATTACCTATTTTTTCAAATACTTTATATAATATTTCAGTTAATTGTTCTTTAAATGTTTGGTAGAATTCACAAGTAAATTGATCTGGTCCTGGCAACTTTTTCTTAGGGAATTGATTAATGAGTTGTTCTATTTCTTTTTCTAAAATGGGACTATTTAATTAACTTATTTCCTCTTTTGTTAATCTGGCCAATATATATTTTTGTAGATATTCCTCCATTTCACTTAGATTATCAAATTTATTGGCATAAAGTTAGGCAAAGTAACTCCTGATTGTTGCTCTAATTTTCTTCTGATTGGTGGAAATTTCTCCCTTTTCATTTTTGAGACTTACAATTTGATTTTCCTCTTTCCTTTTTTTAATCAAATTAAATAAAGGTTTATGTTGTTGTTTTTTTTTTCATAAAACCAACTTTTAGTTTTATTTATTACCTAGTTTTTTTTTTACTTTCAATTTTATTAATCTCACCTTTTATTTTTAGAATTTCAAGTTTGGTATTTGGTTGGGTTTTTTTAATTTGTTCTTTTTCTAGTTTTGTTTTTAATAATAAATCCAATTCGTTAATCTTTTCTTTCTCTATTTTATGCAAGTAAGCATCTAGAGATATAAAATTGCCCCTTATATCCGCTTTGGCCGTATCCCACAAATTTTGGTATGTTGTCTCCTTATTGTTATTCTCCTGAATGAAATTATTGATTGTGTCTATGATTTGCTCTTTCACCCATTCATTATTCAGGATTAGATTATTTAATTTCCAATTACCTTTTGGTTTATTTTCTCCTGGCCTTATATTGCATGTGATTTTTATTGCATCATGATCTGAAAAAGATGCATTTACTAGTTCTGCCTTTCTACCTTTTATTTTGAGGTTTTTATACCCTAATAAATGGTCAATTTTTGTATAAGTTCCATGGACTGCTGAGAAAAAAGTAAACTCCCTACTGTCTCCATTCAACTTTCTCCATAGATCTATCATACCTAACTTTTCTAACAATTGGTTTATCTCCCTAATTTCTTTCTTATTTATTTTGTGGTTTGATTTATCTAATTCTGAGAGAGCAAGATTGAGATCCCCCAGTAGTATTGTTTGGCTATCTATTTCTTCTTTCATCTCTCTTAATTTCTCCCCTAGGAATTTGGATGATATTGCAAGTGGTGCACATATATTTAGTATTGATATTGCTACATTATCTATGGTACCCTTTAATAAAATATAGCTTTCTTCCTTATCTCTTTTGATTAGATCTATCTTGACTTTTACTTGATCTGAGATAAGGATTGCTATCCCTGCTTTTTTTTTTTTTTTGTTCACCTGAAGCATAATGGGTTCTTCTGAAGCCTTTTACCTTCATCCTATATGTGTCATTATGTTTAAGATGTGTTTCTTGTAGACAACATATTGTGGAATTCTGGTTTTTAATCCAGTCTGATATCCGCTTCTGCTTTATGGGAGAGTTCATCCCATTCACATTCACAGTTAGAATAACTAATTCTTTATTTCCTGCCATCTTATTTACCCAAGTTATGTTTTCCCCTTTCCTTTCCACTTTCTCCCTTCTTCCCTCCTCAGCACTTTGCTTTTGATGACCCCTCCCCCAAAACAATACTCCACTCTTTAGATCCCCTCCCCCTTTTTTACTCCTTTCCCCTGATTCTTCTATTTTCCCTTTTATTAGTTTATCCCTTTCTTTTCCTCCTTTCCCTCCCACTTCCCGCTAGCAACAGACAAGTTTCTATGTGAAATTGAGTATCTGATATACATTTTTAGAGCCCAACCTGATGAGAGTAAGGTTTACACAATGCTCTTCTAATTCCTTTCCTTCTCTTAATTATATTACATTTTCTTTGCCTCTTCAAGAGATTTTACCTTGTTTTTACCTCCTTCTTTTTTTAGATTGTATTGTACCACTTTTTCCCTCTTTTCCCCAGTATGATAATCTTTCCCCCTCTAGTTTTCTTTTTCATATTATAAAAGTAATATCTAGTTAATTTTATGCCCAAGCTTTAAGTATCCCCATAGTATAAATAAAGTTCTCAAGAGTCCTTTCCTTTTTGCCTTTTTATGCTTCTCTTGAGTTCTGTGTTTGGAGGTCAATTTTTTTTTCATTCAAGAAATATTTATTAAGTAACTGCCATCTGAAAAAGATGGCATTCATAACCCACCATACAAGTTGCCTCAGCACCAGCTTTCCTAGTAGCTTACCTGGTGAAGTTTCCTCTTTTTATGAAACTTGATTAGTTCCAGCTTTTCTTTTTTTATTATTAATACTTTTTTTGGAAAACATATGTATGGGTAATTCCTAAACATTAACCCTTACAAAGCTTTCTGTTACAAATTTTCCCCCTACTCCCCACCCCTCCCCTAGATAGCAGGATATCCACTACATGATAATTATGTTAGAATGCTTAAATCGAATATATGTATAGTTATTAACACACATCATTTTTTTGTTCAGGAGAAATTGTATCTATAAGAGAGAATAATCTGATAAAGGAAATACAATGCAAGTAAACTTCAATAGAGAACATGAAAATGTTATGCTGTGGTCCACATTTCACATCCCCCTCTCTGAGTATATATGGCCTTCCTCACTTCACAATTGTAATTGGTTTGAAGCATTTCATTGTTGAAGAGAGACATGTCCATTAGAACTGATCCTCATATAGTACTGTTGTTGCCATGTACAACGATCTCCTGGTTCTGCTCATCTCACTCAGCATCAGTTCATGCAAGTCTCTCCAAGCCTCTCTGAAATCGTCCTGTTGGTCGTTTCTTACAGAGCAATAATATTCCATAACATTCATATACCATAATTTATTCAGCCACTGTCCAATTGATGGGCATCCACTCAGTTTCCAGTTTCTAGCCACTAAAAAAAGGGCTGCCACAAGCATTCTTGCATATGTGGGTCCTTTCCCTCCTCTAAGATCTCTTTGGGAAATAGGACCAATAGAAATACTGCTGGGTGAAAGGGTATGCACATTTTGATAAATTTTTGAGCATAGCTCCAAATTGCTCTCCAGAATGGTTGGATCCGTTCACAGCTCCACCAACAATGCATCAGTGACCCAGTCTTCCCACATCCCCTCCAACATTCATCTTTATCTTTACCTGTCATTTTAGCCAATCTGTCAGGTGTGTAGTGGTACCTCAGAGTTGTCTTAATTTGAATTTCTCTGATCAATAGTGATTTGGAGCATATTTTCATATGATTATAAATAGTTTTAATTTCATTATCTGAAAATTGTCTCTTCATATCCTTTGACCATTTATCAATTGGAGAATGGCGTGAATTTTTATAAATGTGAGACAATTCTCTATATATCTTAGAGATGAGACCTTTATCAGAACCCTTAAATGTAAAGATGATTTCCCAATTTGATGATTCCTTCCTAATTTTGACTGCATTAGTTTTGTTAGTACAGAAACTTTCTAACTTAATATAATCAAAATTATCTATCTAGTGTTCAATTAAGAGTTCCAGATCTTCCCTGGACATAAATTTATTCCATCTCCACAGGTCTGAGAGACAAACTATCCCATGTTCCTCTAATTTGGTTATACCATCACTCTTTATATCTAGATCATGAACCCATTTAGATCTTATCTTGGTATGCGGTGTTAGATTTGGGTCTAGCCTTCATTTCTTCCACACTAGTTTCCAATTATCCCAGCAGTTTGTGATGAATAGTGAGTACTTATCCCAAAAGCTGGGGTCTTTGGGTTTATCAAACAATAAATTGCTAACGTTATTACCTAGCTTGTCCTGATATCCTATTCGTTGCCACTGATCAACTGCTGTATTTTTCAGCCAGTACCAAATGGTTTTGATGACTGCTGCTTTATAATATAGTTTTATATTTGGTATAGCAAGGCCACCTTCATCTGTCTTTTTTTTTTTTTCATTAATTCCCTTGAAATCCTTGAACTTTTGTTCTTCCAAATGAACTTTGCTACTATTTTTTCTAGAACTGTAAAATAATTTCTTGGGAGATTGATTGGTATGGCACTAAATAAGTAAATTCGTTTGGGTAGTATTGTTAGTTTTATTATATTTGCTCGGCCTACCCATGAGAATTTAATGTTTTTCCAATTGACTAGGTCTGATTTTATTTGTGTGGAAAGTGTTTTGTATTTTAATTCATATAGTTTTTGACATTTTCTTGGCAGATAGATTCCCAAATATTTTATGCTATCATCCATTATTCTGAATGGAATTTCTTTTTCTATCTCTTGCTGCTGAACTTTGTTGGTAATATATAAAAATGCTGATGATTTATGTGGATTTATTTTGAATCCTGCAGCTTTGCTAAAGTTGTGAATTGTTTCCAGTCGTTTTTTAGTTGAGTCTCTAGGTTTTTCTAAGTATACCATCATGTCATCTGCAAAGAGTGATAATTTGGTTTCTTCATTATCTACTCTAATTCAAGGAGGTCGAATTTTTTGTTCAGATCTGGTCTTTTCATTAGAAATAGGTGAAATTCACCTATATCATTGAATGACCATCTTCTTCCCTGGAGGATAATGCTCATTCTAACTGGATAGGTTATTCGTGGCTGTAATCCAAGTTCCTTTGCCTTTCGGAATATAAGGTTCCAGGCCCTTCCATCCTTCAATGTGGAGGCTGACAGATCCTGTGTCATTCTAATTATTCATCCGCGGTATTTGAATTGTTTCTTTCTAGCTGCTAGCAGAATCTGTTCCTTGGTGTGATAGTCCTGAAATTTAGCCACGATATTTCTTGGGGTTTTAATTTTTGGGTCTCTTTCAGGAGATGATTGGTGAATTCTTTCAATGGTGATTTTGCCTTCTGATTCTACAGTCTCAGGGCAGTTTTCTTTCAGGATTTCCTGGAAGATAGTGTTTAGATTCTTTTTTTTCATCATGACTTTCAGGAAGTCTAATAATCCTTAGATTGTCTCTCCTAGATTTATTTTCCAAGTCAGTTGTTATTCCTAGGAGATATTTCATATTTCCTTCTAATTTTTCATTTTTTAAAATTTGTTTGACTGATTCTTGAAGTCTTATTGAGTCATTCACTTGCATTTGTTCAATTCTTATTTTTAAAGTGTTGTTTTCTTCAGTTATCTTTTTAAGCTCCTTTTGTAACTGGCCAATTTGTTCATTGAACTCTTTTTCCACTTCACTAATTTTTTTTCAATAAATTGATGTCTTTATCATATTTCTTTTTTGAGGGCTTCTTGCACTGACTTCAGTTTATTTTCCCATTTATCCTCCAGCTCTCTTTTGAGATTCTGTACGCAATCTTCTAGAAAGACTTTTTGAAAAGAGTACCAGTGATGGTCCTTAATAACATCCTCTGGAGTTTTGTCTAAACGAACCACAGGATCTGGGGTCAGCTCTTCTTTGTTTTGATAGACGCTGTCTATAGTGAGATCTCTCTTTTGCTTCTTCAATTTTTTTAGACAGCATGGATGTCTCTTTAAGGCTTGGAAAAACAGCAGCTGAAGTTCTTTGCCCTGGGTCAATTTGTGAAATTAATTTAAGGTGCTGGGCCAGTAGGGGCTAGGATTAAGTCTGAATTACTCTTTAAACAAGGCAAGTCTGCCAGAACACCTGCCCCCAATCAGGGCAGAGTATCCCGAGTACCTCAGATAAACTCCAGGTGTTTGGAGTTTGGAGTTTGGAGTTTTTGTTACAATGAGCTGAATCCCACCCTCACTTCCGGCCTTCACAGAGTCCACTGTTTATCCTTCTGTCCAAGTTAAACAAATCTTATATGAAGTTCTTCAGAGATATCTGCAAGCAGTGTCCAAGTATTTCTGAATTTGTTGACTTGAAGATCAGTTCAGAGGCTTATTTTATTGTTGATTTGAGAGAAGATAGGAGGAGGATGAAGAGAGTCATGTTTTTACTCCACCATCTTCGCTCCGCCCCACCCCCATTCATTCTTTAGGATGAAATTATTTAGATTCCAATTGCTTTTTGGTCTATTTTCTCCTGGCTTTATATTGTATGTGATTTTTATTCTGTCATGATCTGAAAAAAATACATTTAGTATTTCTGTCTTCCTGCATTTGATTTTGAGGTTTTTGTGTCCTAACACATGGTCCAATTAACTTGTGGTCTATTTTCTCCTGGCCTTATATTATATGTGAGTTTTATTGCATCATGGTCTGAGAAGGATGCATTTACTATTTCTGCTTTTCTGCATTTGATTTTGAGGTTTTTATGCCCGAACACATGATCAATTTTTGTATAAGTTCCATGAACCCCTGAGAAAAAAGTAAACTCTCTTCTATTGCCACTCAATTTCCTCCAAGGATCTAGCATACCTATTTTTTCTAACATTTTGTTTACTTCCCTAACATGTTTCTTATTTATTTTATGGTTTGATTTATCTATATCTGAGAGAGAAAGGTTGAAATCCCCCACTATTATAGTTTTGTTGTCAATTTCTTCTTGCATCTCTGTTAGTTTCTCCTCTAGGAATTTGGATGCTATACCACTTGCTGCATATATGTTTAGTATTGATACCACTTCATTATCTATGATACCCTTTAGTAAAATATAGTTTCCTTCCTTATCTATTTTAATTAGATCTATTTTTGCTTTTACTTGATCTGAGATAAGAATTGCTACCCCAGCTTTTTTTTTGTTCACTTGAAGCATAAAAGATTCTGCTCCAGCCCTTTACCTTCACTCTGTATGTATCTCTATGTTTTAGATGTGTTTCTAGTAAACAACATATTGTAGGGTTCTGGCTTTTAATCCAGTCTGCTATCCATTTCCATTTGATGGGAGAGTTCATCCCATTCACATTCACAGTTAAAATAACTAAATCTCTATTTCCTGCCATCTTATTTACCCAAAGTTATATTTTTCTCTTCCCTTTCCCGTTTCTCCCTTCCCGCCTCCCCAGTATTTTGTTTCTGATGACCACTTCCCTGTAGCAATCCTCCCCCTTTAGAATACCTCCCTTTTTCTTACACCTTTCCCCTATTTTTTCCCATCTATTAGTCTATCCCTTTCTTTGCCTCCTTTCCCTCCTACTTACCTACAAGGAAGGACAAGTTTCTCTGTGAAACCAAATTTGTCTGATATACTCTTTTAGAGCCCAATCTGATAAGAGTAAGATTAACATAATTCTCATTCCCCTCCCTTCTTTCCCTCAATTATATTAGATTTTCTATGCCTCTTCATGAGATTTTGCCTTATTTTACCTCCTCTTTTTTTATACTTTATTTTACCTCCTTTCCCCTCTATTCCCACTATGATAGCCCTTCCACCTGTAATTTCTTTTCCATTTATTATCAGAATAAAATCAAATTATTCTCTCATTCTTTGAGTATCCCCATAGTAGAAATAAAGTTCTCAAGAGTCCTTTCCTTTTTATCTTTTTATGCATCTCTTGAGTTCTGTGTTTGGATGTCAAATTTTTTGTTCAGATCTGGTCTTTTCATTAGAAATAGGTGAAATTCTCTTGTATCATTGAATGACCATTCTCTTCCCTGGAAGATAATGCTCAATCTAGCTGGATAACTTATTCTTGGCTGTAATCCAAGTTCCTTTGCCTTTCGGAATACCTGATTCCAGGCCCATCAATCCTTTAATGTGGAAGCTAACAGATCTTGTGTGATTCTAATTACAGTTCCTTGGTATTTTAATTGTTACTTTCTAAGTGCTTGCAATATCTTTTCCTTGGTGTGTTAGTCCTGAAATTTGGCCACGATATTCCAATGGGTTTTAATTTTGGGGTCTCTTTCAGGAGGTGGTCGGTGAATTCTTTCAATGGCTATTTTGCCTTCTGATTCTAAAACATCACAGCAGTTTTCTATCATGATTTCCTTCAAGATAGCGTGTAGGTTCTTTTTTTTTATCTTGGCTTTCAGGAAGTCCAATAATCCTTATATTGTCTCTCCTAGATCTGTTTTCCAAGTCAGTTGTTTTTT
>JAJPUD010009100.1:44372-57470 GCA_023553655.1 Myrmecobius fasciatus | reverse complement strand
GGTTGTCTTGATTTGCATTTCTCTGATCAACAGTGATTTGGAGCACCTTTTCATATGACTATAAATAGTTTTAATTTCATCCTCTGAAAATTGTCTGTTCATATCCTTTGACCATTTATTGATTGGAGAATGGCTTGAATTTTTATAAATATGAGACAATTCTCTATATATTTTAGAGATGAGACCTTTATCAGAACCCTTGAATGTAAAAATGATTTCCCAATTTATTACTTCCCTCCTAATCTTGTCTGCATTGATTTTGTTTGTACAAAACTTTTTAACTTAATATAGTCAAAGTTATCTATCTGGTTTTCAATTAAGAGTTCCAGTTCTTCTTTGGACATAAATTTATTCCATCTCCATAGGTCTGAGAGGTAAACTATATTGCATTCCTCTAATTTACTTATAGAATCACTCTTTATATCCAGAACATGAACCCATTTAGATCTTATCTTGGTATGTGGTGTTAGATGTGGGTAAAACCCTAATTTCTTCCACACTAGTTTCCAGATTTCCCAGCAGTTTTTGTCAAATAGTGAATACTTATCCCAAAAGCTGGGGTCTTTGGGTTTATCAAAAACCAAATTGCTATAGTTATTGCCTAGTTTGTCTTGTGATTCTATCCTATTCCACTGATCGACTACTCTATTTCTTAGTCACTATCAAATGGTTTTGATGACCGCTGCTTTATAATATATTGTTAGATCTGGTACAGCAAGTCCACCATCGTCAGAGTTTTTTTTCCATTAATCCCCTTGAAATTCTTGACCTTTTGTTTTTCCAAATGAACTTTGCTACTATTTTTTCTAAATCTGTAAGATAATTTCTTGGGAGTTTGATTGGTATGGCACTAAATAAGTAAATTAGTTTGGGTAGTATTGTCATTTTTATTATATTTGCTCATCCTACCCATGAGCATTTTAAGTTTTTCCAATTGAATACGTATGATTTGATTTGTGTGGAAAGTGTTTTGTAGTTTAGTTCATATAATTCCTGACTATCCCTTGGCAGATAAATTCCCAAATATTTTATACTATCAACAGTTATTTTGAATGGAATTTCTTTTTGTATTTCTTGCTGCTGAACTTTATTGGTAATATATAAAAATGCTGATGATTTATGTGGATTTATTTTGTATCCTGAAACTCTGCTAAAGTTGTGAATTGTTTCTAGTAGTTTTTTAGTTGAGTCTTTAGGGTTCTCTACGTATATCATCATGTCATCGGCAAAGAGTGATAATTTGGTTTCCTCATTACCTACTCTAATTCCTTTAATCTCTTTTTCTTCTCTTACTGACAAAGCTCACATTTCTAAGACAATATTAAATAATAATGGTGACAGTGGGCAGCCTTGTTTCACTCCTGATCTTATTGGGAATGGTTCTAGTTTGACTCCATTACATATGAAGCTTGCTGAAGGTTTTAAATAGATACTACTAATCATTTTAAGGAAAAGCCCATTTATTCCTATACTCTCCAGTATTTTTAATAGGAATGGGTGTTGTATTTTATCAAAGGCTTTTTCTGCATCTATGGAGATAATCATATGGTTTTTATTAATTTGGTTATTGATATAATTGATTATGCTAATTGTTTTCCTAATATTGAACCAGCCCTGCATTCCTGGTATAAATCCTACTTGGTCATGATGTATTATCCTGGGGATGACTTTCTGTAATCTTGTTGCTAAAATCTTATTTAAAATTTTTGCATCAATATTCATTAGGGAAATGGGTCTATAGTTTTCTTTCTCAGTTTTCTCCCTACCTGGTTTAGCTATCAGCACCATATCTGTGTCATAGAAGGAATTTGGTAGTACACCTTCTTTCCCTTTTTTTCAAATAGTTTATATAGTATTGGGATTAATTGTTCTTTGAATGTTTGGTAAAATTCACATGTAAATCCATCTGGCCCTGGAGATTTTTTCTTAGGGAGTTGATTAATAGCTTGTTCTATTTCTTTTTCCTGAAATAGGGCTATCTAAATAATTTATTTCCTCTTCTGTTAATCTGGGCAATATATATTTTTCTAGATATTCCTCAATTTCATTTACATTATCAAATTTATTGGCATAAAGTTGGGCAAAGAAACTCCTAATTATTACTCTAATTTCCTCTTCGTTGGAGGAAAGTTCTCCCTTATCATTTTTGAGACTAATAATTTGATTTTCCTCTTTCCTTTTTCTAATCAAATTAACTAAAGGCCTGCCTATTTTGTTGGTTTTTGCATAAAACCAACTCTTACTTTTATTTATTAATTCAATAGTTTTCTTATTTTCAATTTTATTGATCTCCCCTTTAATTTTCAGAATTTCCAATTTGGTATTTAATTGAGGGTTTTTAATTTGGTCTTTTTCTAGCTTTTTAATTGTAAGCCCTGTTTATTAATCTTCTCTTTCTCTGTTTTACGCAAGTAAGCATCTAGAGATATAAAATTACCCCTTATAACTGCTTTAGCTGTGTCCCACAAATTTTGGTATGTTGTCTCATTGTTGTCATTTTCCTGGATGAAATTTTCGATTGTGTTTATAATTTGCTCTTTCACCCATTCATTCTTCAGGATTAGATTATTTAATTTCCAATTAACTTGTGGTCTATTTTCTCCTGGCCTTATATTACATGTGAATGATCTGAGAAGGATGCATTTACTATTTCTGCTTTTCTACATTTGATTTTGAGGTTTTTATGCCCTAACACATGATGAATTTTTGTGTAAGTTCCATGAACCCCTGAGAAAAAACTATACTCCCTTCTATCACCATTCAATTTCCTCCAGAGATCTATCATACCTAACTTTTCTAGCCTTTTGTTAGCCTCCCTAACTTCTTTCTTATTTATTTTGGAATTTGATTTATCTAATTCTGAGAGAGCAAGGTTGGGATCTCCCACTAGTATGGTATTACTGTCTATTTCTCCTTGCATCTCTCTTAACTTCTCCTCTAGGAATTTGGATGCTATACCACTTGGTGCATATATGTTAAGTATTGATACTGCTTCATTGTCTATGGAACCCTTTAGTAAAATGTAGTTTCCTTCCTTATCTCTTTTAATTAGATATATTTTTGTTTTTACTTGATCTGAGATAAGGATTGATACCCCTGCCTTCCTTTGTTCACCTGAAGCATAGAAGATTCTGCTCCAGCCCTTTACCTTCACTCTGTATGTATCTCTATGTTTTAGATGTGTTTCTTGTAAACAACATATTGTAGGATTCTGGCTTTTAATCCAGTCTGCTACCCGCTTCCGTTTTATGGGAGAGTTCATCCCATTCACATTCACAGTTAAAATAACTATATCTGTATTCCCTGCCATCTTATTTACCCAGAGTTATGATTTTCTCTTCCCTTTCCCCTCTCTCCCTTCCCCCCTCCCCAGTATTTTGCTCTTGATGACCACCTCCCACCAATAATCCTCCTCCCTTTAGAGTCCCTCCCTCCCTTTATACCTTTCCCTTAATCCTTCTATTAGTTTATCACTTTCCTTTTCTCCCCTCCCTCCTACCTTCCCACAAGGAGGGTCAATGCTTTTTTTGAAGCCAAATGTGTCTGATATACTCTCTTAGAGTCCAATCTAATGAGAGTAAGGTTTACACAATACTCATGCCCTCCCTTCTTTCCTTCAATTATATTAGATCTTCTATGTCTCTTTAGGAGATTTTGCCTTATTTTACCTCCTTTATTTTTACTTTATTTTGCCTCCTTTCCCCCCCCCTTTTTTCTTTTTCAGTATGGTATCCCTTCCACCTCTAATTTCTTTTCCATTATTATCAAAGAAAAATCAAATTATGCTGCCATTCTTTAAAGGATACCTATAGTAGAAATATAGTTGTCAAGAGTCTTCCTTTTTACCTTTTTATGCTTCTCTTGAGTTCTCTACTTGAAGATCAAATTTTTTGTTCAGATCAGGTCTTTTTAATAGAAATAGGTGAAATTATCCTGTATCATTGAATGACCATCTTCTTCCCTGGAAGATGATGCTCATTCTAGCTGGATAACTTATTCTTGGCTGTAATCCAAGTTCTTTTGCCTTTCAGAATATCTGGTTCCAGGCCCTTCGATCCTTTAAAGTGGAAGCTGACAGATCCTGTGTAATTCTAATGACAGTTCCTCGGTATTTGAACTGTTTCTTTCTAGCTGCTTGCAATATCTTTTCCTTGGTGCAATAGTCCTGAAATTTGGCCACAATATTCCTTGGGGTTTTAATTTTGGGGTCTCTTTCTGGAGGTGATCGGTGAATTCTTTCAATGCCAATTTTGCCTTCTGATTCTAAAACATCAGGGCAATTCTCTTTCATGATTTCCTGGAAGATAGCATCCAGGTTCTTTTTTTCATCATGGCTTTCAGGGAGTCCGATAATCCTTATATTGTCTCTCCTGGATCTGTTTTCCAAGTCAGTTGTTTTTCCTAGGAGATATTTCACATTTTCTTCTATTTTTTTCATTTTTTTGTTTTTGTTTAACTGATTCTTGAAGTCTTATTGAGTCATTTACTTCTATTTGTTCAATTTTAATTTTTAAAGTATTATTTCCTTCAGTTATCTTTTTTAGCTCCTTTTGTAGCTGGCCAATTGAGTTTCTTGATTCAATGCATTCTTTTTCCATTTTTCCAGATTTATTTTTCCGTGAATTGTTGTCTTTTTCCAATTCACCAATTTTGTTTTTCAGTGAATTGTTGTCCTTTTCCAATTCACCAATTTTGTTTTTCAGTTCACCATTTTTATTTTCCAGTGAATTGGTGATTTTTTCCAATTCACCAATTTTGTTTTTCAATGAACTGTTTTCTTTTTCCAATTCACCAGTCCTATTTTCCAGTTTTTGATATTTCTGTTGCCCTGATCTCAATTTATTTCCCCATTCCTTTTCTAGCTCTCTTTTGAGATTCTTAATGCAATCATCCAGGTAAGCCTTCTGAAAGGGAGACCAACTTAAGTCTGCCTTAGTGGTTTCATCTGGGATTGTTTTCATAATGTCAGGATCTGGGGACTGTTCTATTTTTTCTCCGTAAAAGCTTTCTATGGTGAGAGCTCTCTTCTGCTTCTTGCTCATGGTTTAAAGTTGGGATATTGGTCAAAAACAGAGAAAACTGCAACAATTTGTATTTGCCCTGGGGCAGTTTGCCGAGTTGACTTCCGGTCTGTGGCTGGTCTGGCTAGATTCGCACTAGGACCACCTTTTCAGCTGCTCTCGATCCACCCTTTACCAAAGGCAGATCTGCCAAACTACCTGCCTGCAAGCAGAGCAAAGTGGCCCCGGCGTCTCCCAGGGGCTTCCTGGGTGCCTTAAATCCGCCCCTGTATTGCAGCCCTGACTTCCTCCCCGGCTGGAGCCTGATTGCAACCAGTGGCCGATTTCCCCTGAGGCTAACCTTCTCCGGAGTTCTTTCAAGGTAGATTTTTGATAGAAGTGCATTGTAGTCCAAATGTTTGGCGGAGCCTTCACTCAAAAACCAGTTCGGAGGCTCACTTTGTCTGGGTCTGAGGGAAGGTCCCAAAGGAGTTCACAGAGAAAGCTGTCTGCAGTTCGCCATCTTGGCTCCGCCCTCTTGAGTAGTTTTTGAGAAAACATTTACATGTTATATTTCTTGACAATGTGCAATAACTACTTCTTACACCAAAACACCAAAAAAAAGTCCAGTGTGCTTTTTCATACATGTGTTATAAATAATTGAATTATTTTATTAGATAATTAAAACTAAACACAATTGTTTGGCCAAATTTTTCACATAACAAGTTGTTTTGTTGATATCTAGAAAATATAATGTGAGTCTCAGAATGGCATGATATTTTAAGAGTTTTTTGGTTTCTGAAAATTACTAGAATATGTTCTGTCAATCAGAGTAATTCTGAAACATGGATCCTCAGCTCTCTTGTAGTTACTTGGCTACTAAATGCATTTTGTAAGCATGTGGTTTTCTTTTTATTGCATGCAAATGTCAGTGTAAATTAAGACCCATTTAGTTCCTGATATTTGTGAGCAGGAAAGAGATTTTCATTCTTTTCAATTCCTTTATTATCTTCAAGGTCATCAGAGAACCTACCACTGTCAATATTGCTGCAATCTATTTCCTATTTATATGATTAGATTCAATTCCATTTATTTTTTTTCAGGCCAGTTCTTGGAATTCTATAGTCTAAAGAAATAGTAGTTTAAAGTGAAAAATCTTCTTCTTTCATTGCTGATATGCTCTTTGCTCTTCTATAAAAAGCATTGGGGGAAGTTTTCCTCTTCTTATCATTTTCTTTGCTTTCTAATTTTTTTGAGGTTTCAAAGTAGATATGCCCTTTTTAACTTTCTTAAAAAGAAGGAGGATGAGAGAAAAAAGGAATTTAAGCAGCAATTTTATTTGGTAGAAAAGCAGATATTAAGAAGCAAACCTTTTAAGGTGACTAGCCTATTTGTTATTTGTTCATTGAAAGCCATAAGTTAACATTCTACCCATTTACCAAGAAATGAAGAAGGGATGACTGGTTATATTCAGATTTTCTGAACTGAATCATATCAGTTTTATAGTAATTTAACATTCCTAATTGGGGAGGACAGGTTTTACTTTTATGGTTATATATTACTATATTGACATGAATAGTAATTGACATAACAATTATTAGAGTGAAGAACATTTTAAAAAGGGTCATTTAAAGGATTTATAAGGACATATTTTCCTGTCAAAAATGAATGGATGGTAAGTTGCCAAACTAAATTAAGCTAGAAGTATGAAATGTCACTCATTGTTCTGGATATATGATGTTAGGATATCTTGAATAAACCCAATTAAGATTAAGGAAAGTTTTGGAAAAAAAATTATGATCATGTTACTTTGGATGAATTAAAAAAAAAAAAAACACCACCAATCCCCGACCCCTTCTCCAAAGGAAAAAAAAAGGCAAAAATAACCAACCAGATGTCTGTAAATAGCCAGTCACTTTTTTTTACATAGAAATCAAGTACTTCATTAAAAAGGCAAAAAGAAATGTGGACAACCTGAAAGGTTTATGCCCCTGTACACATACAATGTCAATGCAATGATTAAAACTATCAGTAATCTTAGTTTAACAGGGAAAAAATCAGTTAATAGATTTTCGTGTGTATGTACATGTTTTCAATCAATCAATCACTGCAAAGGAGAAGGGGAAAAAAAATGACTTGATTGTTGATGTTTTTCTTCATTTTTCATCTCTTTGTCATGTAGGTCTATCTTTGAATCCCTAGCTTCTCCTGCATAATAAACACTTAATGCAAGCTACAATATAAGCAAAACAAGATTATAACATGAAATCATTGGGATTTTGAATAAAGGTTTTGAACCAATTTTAAAGCTTGTATTTTTTGAAGAGTGAAGTATATAATTGACACTTTCTGTGCACTCAATCTGATAGTTGTGAACTATTTAATTAATTTTGATATATTGAAATATATTCATCTCCTTTCTAATCCTACTTCTTTTATTTAATTCATTTAAAACTATTGTGAAAAGATTTCCATAGAATTTACTAGACAATGACAATAGACCATTGCATGCCTCCCACCACACACACGCACACACACAAAAGGTTAAAAACCTTTACATAATTATTTAAACTTTTCACAATAATTTAAGGCTTGCAAGACAGTTACATAGAATATTTCAGTTGGTCTATATTGGAATGCTTACTATTATATCAGTTTTTATCAGAATTAAATTTACCAAAGCTACTTTGTTTCATTCTTACATTAATAATATCCTGTAATAATATTGTAGTTTGATATTTTCAGTATATTTTCATAATTGTGTTACTTCTGTTAATTAATGAAGCAAATATAATTTTGCTGTTCACATCCATTATATGAAAAAGGCTTCTTGAATTTCTTTTGCAACATGTCCACGGGAGTCGTGCATGGTTTAATTCACTTCCTTTGTTCCATGCAACCCCTTTTCTTGTTTTAATTTTGGTGACCACTATTCCAATGCCTACTAGTCACAAACTCATTGTTATTATTACTTCTTGAAGATGTCTTGGGAGCCTATCTTCTCCAAAAATTCCACTTGCTCAACATACAAATTTGAAATGTGAATGGAATGAGTGAGCTCAAAAGCAGGTGAACTGAATCTTTAGCTGATGATCAAAATGTTTCATTGAAGGGACTCTTTCAAAAACATTTTTTTTAACTCAGTGCTGCCCTATTAATGAAGCAGCAGTTATGCAAAACTTGTGCATTCTGAGACTATTAACTTTATGTCAAATATTTTGAAGTTTCAAAAATGTTTTTAGTTCACTTACTCAGAGGAGTAAATGAAGTGACTTTTAGCAGCCATAGCCAAGGTAAAAAGGTGATGCTTGAAAAAGAGTAAAGCAATAACTTTCCTCCTCACTAAAATGGAAAATGTTCCCTTTTAATTCTTAAATTTTCATTGAAGAGTATTTGAGAATCACTTTAGCTTTTTATTCCTCAGCAGCCATTGTTATTAAAAAAGCATTGATCATTTGAACTAGTTAACTGCCCCCCCCTTGTGGGTTTAGACTGGCCTATGATAGTATAATTAAATAATTTTATTTTTAAATATAGTTAAGAGCAAAATACATTTATGAGGAGAAATATTTTTGACCTGAAAATTTCTAGTTTTACACTTATTATAATGATACATCTTTGCTTTCACAGGATTATTGTGGGATTTGATTTTCTTTCTTTTGTTCTCTCTCTTTCCCTTTCCCTTCCTGTTTCTCTTTCTGTCCCTTCCTCACTCCCTTCCTTCCTCCTTCCTTCCTTCCTCCCTTCTTTCCTTGCTTCCTTGTTTTCTTCCTTTCTTCCTTCCTTTCCAGAATATTTCATTTAGTTGTATATCTATGCTACATGTCAAAAAATCTCTCAATCCTAATTTTATATCAAAGTCAGTTAATAAATGGAATAGGGAACTTAGCTAGAACCACTGGGCTTGTTATTAAGCATAGGTGGTTTGGGTGTTTATTTCAGTTATTCAGGAGAAGAGGAGAAATGAAAAACTCTGTACATGGACAACTATAGTCAGCCCTGAGAAGATATAAAATCATGAGAAATCAATCTTCATCTTTCCAACTTTTCTTTGTAACAAAAGTGAGAAAATTTTGTTCTCTTCTTACCATTTCATTTTTTCAAACTTAACAAGTGATCAATTCTTTTTTTTGCCATTTCATTTACAATTCAATCACTGTCTTGTTTTTTTATTGCTTGAATTGTTTTTAAAAATTTACATTTTTATTTTTGTCAGTTTAACATTCATTTGGATTTTTAATCAGACATTTCCTTTGAATTTTCATTTTTTTGGACAAGTAGTAGTGTACATTATTTTCTGATAATTAACTTTAGTAATTTTAAATTTCTTTTGTGTATATATATGTATATTATGTATATAATTTATTTTTTTCCTTTTTTCTAGATAGTTAACCTCTGAAAAAGCTCCAAGATTTTCCATTTACATATTATTTTGGTTTTATAAGTGCCTCTCTCTGTGTGTAATGATTATTTTCAAATTTTCCTATTTTTCTTCTTATTTCCGATATTGTATTTATTTCCTCATTTTGGGATCAATATTTTATCCAATTTCTTTTCAAAAATAAAAAAAAACAGATACTCAATTTGGCAATTCTTTTTCTATATTTCTAATTTAGTTTTCAGACATATATATTTTGATATGTATAATTAGCATTGATCTTTATAACATAATAATTTACTATTTCAACAATTTGTTCTTTTACCTGATCATTCAATGTCATTAATTGAATCTAAATTCAAATCTGATTTTTAGCTCAAGTTTCAGTAATCAATACAAACCTTTCATATTATTTTCTGTAATGACTCTTATAAATTAATTCTTTATTAGTTTTATTCTAACACAGAATCAATTTTTAAATGCCATAAGATACTAAGAAATATTTTTATTTTGCAATTTTCTTATAAATGTTATCAAATACTAATCTAATATTGAATTAGCTTAATTTGTTCATCCATATATATATTTCTTATTGTTTATATTTCAGTTGGACTTATAACACTTAAAAAAAAGAATCTCAGTGATGTATTGTTATATCCATGCCTCTAGAATAAGTCTTTGGACTCCAATAAGTCTAGAAGGCTCTAGAATAAGTCTTTGGACTCCAATCCTTGATCATATGACATCTTTCCTTTGATCCTTGTTTAAACCCATAGGAACTCTAGTATGTCCTTAGTCTTATTCAACTGATCTTAGAATCTAGATGGGATTAGAATATAGCACAGGGCAAAATAAGGGTCTCCAGGTGTCACAGTGAATAAAATGCTAAACTGGGAGTTATAAAGCTATAGCCTTGAGTTTAAATATGGCCCCAGATATTTACTATCTATATGATCCTGAGCAAATCATGTAACCCTAGTTTTTAAAATTCATCATCTGTAAAATGATCAGGAAAAGGAAATAGCAAACCATTCCTGCACCTTTGCCAAGGTAACCCCATAGAGAGTCATGTAAAATTAGACATAATAGAAATGTGACCAAACAACAACAGTGCAAATATGAGCAAATTAATCTCCTATTAATGTGCAACCCTACTAGCCACATTTGTTTGTCCTTGTATCACTTGTTCTTGACTCTTAAATATATCCACTTATACATACATACATGCATTTTATGGGGATCTCTTTCAGATATGAAGTACCTGGAAGAGCACCCTTTCACACAAAGTAAGTAGGGAATTATTTTTTTTTTCAGGAGCAAGAGAAGTAACTTGGAATGATTATTGAATATTTATAGTCTTTCTATAACTGATTATGGATTGTTAATCATATGGTTCGTAAAATGTTTTTGACTGACTACAGAGATCTGCCAAAATGCCTGTCAGTAGTCACATACATCCAGAGAGAGGCCTGTGGGAACTGAGAGTGAACCACAACACAGCATTTTAACGCTTTCTGTGAATATTTCCACGCATTTTGTTTTCCTTCTTAGGTTGTTTTTTTCTTCTTCTCTTTCTAGATCTGATGTTTCTTGTGCAGTAAGATAACTGTATAGATATGTATACATTTATTGTATTTGTCATATAATTTATCCTATCTAGCATGTATTAGATTACCTGTCATCTAGGGGTGGGGGGTGGGGGGAAGGAAAGGAAAAGCTTGGGAAAAAAAAGTTTTTTTGCAAAGGTCAATGTTGAAAGGTCACTCATGTTTTGTAAATAAAAAGCTCTATAAAAAATGCCTATCAGCTTCAATATATTCCTCTTTACCTTTTTTTTTTTTTTTCATTGGATTATTACTTTGCTGGTCACATCCAGTGAGAGGCATAGATGCAAATGGAACAGCTTCAATTGGCAGCTCCTAGAAGAGGCCATATGACATGCAAAAAATTTGTCAGGTCTACTTTTCTTCTTTTCTCTTCTAAATGGAAGAAATAATATTACTGACCTTGCAAATTTCAAAAGGTTATAAGAGATAATCTCAGGAATCTGGGAGTCACGATGCAGATGCAGTGTTGTAGTTAAACCAAGGTAAGTGTCCTAAGGAACAAAAAATGACATTGGGGAAGCCAAGAGAAGGACTCTATGATCCAAGACACATATCAATAAAGAATTAAGATATGTGGAGGGCGGAGCCAAGATGGCAAACTGCAGACAGCGTTCTCTGTAATCTCCGGAGACCTTCCCTCAGACACAGACAAACTGAGCCTCCGAACGGAGTGAGGGCACCACCAAAGACTTGGACTACAAGTCACTTCTATCAAATATCTACTTTGAAAAATCTTCTGAGATCAGTTTTAGACAGGCAGGGCATCGAGCAGCTCCCGGCGCTCAGACGCCAGTGCGCAGCCAAGGTGCAAGTCCGGGGCTGGGACGGACCAGAAGATTTTAGGTTGCCAGAAGTTCCTGGGAGACGTTTGGGACACTTTGCTCTGCTTGTGGGCAGGTGCTTTGGCAGGTCTACCTTTGATAAAAGGTGGATTCAGAGCAGCTGAAAGTGTGGTCCTAGTGCAGATCTAGCCAGATGAGCCCCAGACTAGAAGTCAACTTGGCGATTTGCCCCAGGGCAAACTGGAATCCCTCCTGCTGCCCCTGCTGCTGCTGCTGCTGCAGAATTCCCTGCTGGTGACTGATACCTCAGCTAAACATCATGAGCAAGCAGAAGAGAGCTCTCAACATAGACAGCTTTTACAGAGAGATACTAGAGCAGTCACCAGATCCTGAGATTTTGAAAACAATCCCAGATGAAGCCACAAAGGTAAGCTGGTCTCCCTTTCAGAAGGATTACCTGGAAGATTGAATAAAGAATCTCAAAAGAGAGCTAGAAGAAGATTGGGGAAATAAACTGAGACCAGTGCAAGAAGGAAACATTGCCCTGAAACAGAGATGTGAAAAACTGGAAAATAACTCTGGTGAATAGGAAAAGACAAAAATTCACTGAAAAAACAAAATTAGTGAATTGGAAAAAGACAAAAATTCACTGAAAAACAAAATTGGTGAATTGGAAAAAAGTCACCAACTCACTGGAAAATAAAAATAGTGAATTGGAAAAAGATAACAATTCACTGAAAAATAAAATTGGCAAAATGGAAAAAGAATGCAATGAATCAAAAAATTCATTCAGCCAGTTACAAAAGGAGCTAAAAAAGATAACTGAAGGAAATAATACCTTAAAAATTAAAATTGAACAAATTGAAATGAATGACTCAATAAGACTTCAAGATTCAGTCAAAAACAAAAAAATGAAAAAAATAGAAGAAAATATGAAATATCTCCTGGGAAAAACAACTGACTTGGAAAACAGATCCAGGAGAGACAATCTAAGAATTATTGGACTCCCTGAAAGTCACAATGAAAAAAAGAACCTTGATGTTATCTTCCAGGAAATCATGAAAGAGAATTGCCCTGATGTTTTAGAATCAGAAGTAAAGTTAGTATTGAAAGAATCCACCGATCACCTCCTGAAAGAGACCCCAAAATTAAAACCCCCAAAAATATCGTGGCCAAATTTCAGGACTATCGCACCAAGGAAAAGATATTACAAGCTGCTAGAAAAAAACAGTTCATATACCGAGAAACTGTCATTAGAATTACACAGGATCTGTCAGCTTCCAAATTGAAGGATAGAAGGGACTGGAATCAGATATTCCGAAAGGCAAAAG
>JAJPUD010009100.1:0-36397 GCA_023553655.1 Myrmecobius fasciatus | reverse complement strand
ATGTTCTCTATTGATGTTTGCTTGCATTGTATTTCCTTTATCGGATTATTCTCTCTTATAGATACAATTTCTCCTGAACAAAAAAAATGATGTGTGGCAATAACTATACATATATTTGATTTAATTAATCTAACATAATTACCATGTAGTGGATATCCTGCTATCTAGGGGAGGGGTGGGGAGTAGGGGGGGAAATTTGTAACAGAAAGCTTTGTAAGGGTTAATGATTCGGAATTACCCATACATATGTTTTGCCAATAAAAAGTATTAATAAAATAAAAAAAAAGAATTAAGATATGTTAAGTTTCCTTTCCCCCAGATATTGAAGTAGTAATGGGGAAGTACACCTCCAACATATTCTGGAAAATGTTTTTACATTTTTATTACTAAATATTTGAAATAAATATTGATTTATGTAATCTAGGTGATATTAAGTGGAATTGTTAGGTTGGTCATAGGACACTGAGAAATGGGAGAGCACATTTGGGTGGACATAAGTCCACCCAAGTGAAAAGACATAGTAGATCTTAGAGCTCTAGGAAGGAGATATAGTAGTCCTGGCCATGGGAAAGAAAAAGGAGAACACATCCATGTTTATTTGTCTGTCTGCCTGTCTGTGTCTGTATATTTGTCTATTTCTTTTTTATCTCTCATCTATCTGTATATCTATTTTTTACCTTTCTTTATTTTCCTTCTTTTCTGCACCTTCCTCTCTTCCTTTCTCCATCCCATTCTTTCTTCCCTCTTTCCTTTTTTTCCCTTCTTTCTTTAGTTCTTTCATCCTTCCTTCCTTCCCTTCTTTCTCTTTCTCTTTCTCTCAGGCTTTCTTTTTTCTTTATAAATTTTTTCTTTCTTTCTCTACTTTTATAATTCTCTATTTTTTCTACCTATACCTATACATGTATACAAAATTGTATAATACAAAAACACATATACAAACATGTATAAATACAAACATACTTATTTTTCCTCTTACTCTTTCTCATTTGTCACTGAATTTTCTATAAATGAAGAAAAATCTGTATCATGTGTAAATATAGTAGTATCAACTATATAGTGATTTGTGTGTATATATATGTATACACATAAATACAAAAATACATATATATATTATGTATATGAAAAGAAAGAGGGTCTTTATAATCTATCATATTTATCATTTATATTTTCTTGTGAATGTCCATACATATGTATACATATATATGTACATATATATATATATGTATATATGTATGTATATATGTACTTATGTGTGTGTATAAATAGATATATAGATATATTTGGAGAGAGGGAGGAGAAAGGGAAAATAAGGGGAGAGAGAGTGAGTAAGTGAGAGAGAGAGAGAAAAACAAAGAGAGACAGAGACAGAGACAAAGACAAAGAAAATGGTTCACTTTATTATTTAACTGATGTTTTCAAATTTTCTTAGTTCTTAAATGTAATGATGTAAAAAATACACAAAGAAAAACTTCTCAGATTCCTTGGCCTTTATGTATTATTTGACATTTTCAATTACCTTTTCCTCTCACATTTTTCCTCCTCCTTAAGTTTTCATGAAATTGCTCTCTCCTTGTTCTCTTATCTGTCCAAAGATTTCTCAAATTTCAGTCTGGTTTTTTATCCATCGCATGCTTACTAGTGATGGAAATCTCCTACCATTTGTTGTCAATTTTTCTCTTTTCATATTTTAAACCATCAGTATATTCTCCATACTGTATGTCATCTGTAATTTTCATTCTATTCTGGTCAATAAATCCCATACATTTGATTATAATCTTGATAAAAAAATATTACAAATCTCCATTAGTTTCTTTTGTGAGCTATAGTCCTCTATCACCAATAGATTTCAGAATATCTAGAACAGGACTTTTTTTTTTACTAAACACCTCAAAATCAATGTGTACCAAACAGAACTTCTAATCCTCTCAGCCAAACTTTCCCCACTTTTGAACTATCATCATAGAAGGCATTATCATGTTCCAAGTATTTAGACTGACAACCTTCAGTTTTCCTTGACACTTTAGTTATCCTTTTTCAATTTGCTTGCCAAATCTTGTCATTTCTCCTTTGACAGCAACTATCTTACATATCTATACTTCTGCTCTCCACTCATTCAGCCACAAGATGAGTCCAGACCCTCATCAACTCTTTCTTGGACTATTGTAATTGGGGTATGTTGCCTCATTATTGTCATTCTTTTAGAAGAAACTATCAATACTATCTGATTTATTTTTTTTATCCATTTATTTTTTTAGGATTAGATTATTTTATTTCCAATTAATTTTTGGTATATTTTTCTCTGGCCCCTTATTACATGTAACTTTTATTGCATCATGATCTGACAAAGATGCATTTACTATTTATGACTTTCTGCATTGGATTGAGATTTTTATGGCCTAGTACATGATCAATTTTTGTCCAGGTTCCATGTACCACCATAAAAAATGTATATTGATTTCTGTCTGCATCCAATTTTCACCCATGGTCTATCATACCTAGCATTTCTAAAATTTTGTTTACCTTTTTAACTTATTTATTCTTTATTTTATTTCAATTTGTCTAGTTCTGATAGAGCAAGGTTGAGATCCTCCATAAATATAGTTTTGCTAATTCTTCTTGTAGCTCAATTAACTTCTCCAAGAATTTGGATTCTATAATACTTGCTATATATTTGTTCAGTATTGTTATTACTTAATTATCTATGGTACCCTTTAACAAGATGTGATTTCCTTTATCTATTTTGATTAGATCTATTTTTGCTTTTGTTTAACCTCTACCTCTGTTTTTTTTTTTTACTTCTGCTAAAGCATAATATTTTCTGCTCCAGCCTTTTACCTTTACTTTGTGATATATATATATATATATATATGTGTGTGTGTGTGTGTGTGTGTGTGTGTGTGTATGCCACTCTGCTTTAAATGTTTTTCTTTTAAGCAACATACTGTAGGATTTGGGTTTTTAATCCAGTCTTATCTGATTCTATTTTATGGGCTAGTATAGTCCATTTACATTCACAATTAAAATTACTAACCCTGTATTTTCTACAATCTTATTTTTCCCAAGTTATATTTTTCTCTTTCTTCCTTTCTTCCTTTACCTCCTCCCTAATGTTTTGCTTCTGATCATCCCCTCCCTCAATCAACCCTCTCCATTTACAGGCCCTCTCCCCTTTATTATTGCTTTCCTCTTCGACTTCTGTTCTCCATTCTATTAGCCTCTTTCTTTCCTTTTCACTTCCTAATTCCTCAAAGAGTGAGACAAGTTTCTCTTGGAAGCTAAATATATCTGATAATCTATCTTTGAACCAAATCCACCCTTTCCTCTTCTTCCCTTTTGCACCCCTAATTTCATTTTTATATTATCGCAATAAAGTCAAATTGTACTTATACCCTCTAAGTATGCCCCTATCAAAGATACAGTTCTCAAGAATTAAACATATCACCTTCCCATAGAGGGATATAAAATTTGTAACTTTTAAAAAAGTTTTTTTAAGTGTCTCTTTACCTTTTTATGATTCTTCTGCATTCTTTATTTAAAGATCAAATTTTCAGTTCATCGCTGGTCTTTTCATCAAAAATAAATGAAACTCTCCTATATGATCAAACAACCATCTTTTCCCCTGAAAGATAATGCTTAATTTCACTGATCCTTTGAACTTAGAATATCATATTCCATGTCCTTTGATACTTTAAAGTGGAAGCTGCTAGGTCCTGGGTAATCCTGATTTTGGCTCCTCAATATTTGAGTTCTTTCTTTTTGGCTGCTTGCAGTATTTTCTCCTTAATATGATCATTCTGGAATTTAGCTACAATATTTCTTGGAGTTTCCATTTTAAGGTCTCTTTCAGGCAGTGATTGGTGGATTCTTTCAATAATTATTTTACTTTATGGTTCTAGGATATCAGGGGAGTTTTCCTTGATGATTTCTTGAAAGACATAGTCTAGTCTCTTTTTTCATCATGGTTTTCAGGGAGTCCAACAATTCTTAGATTGATTCTCTTAGATCTATTTTCCAGGTTACTTATTTTTCTAAAGAAGTATATTATATTCCTTTTTTCATTTTTGGGGTGGTTTTTGGATTGATTCTTGATGTCTCATTGAGTTTTTGCTTGCATTTATTCAATTCTAATTTTTAGTGAATTATTTTCTTCAGTTACTTTTTAAATCTCCTTTTGGACTTGGCCAATTAACATTTAAAATGAGTTACTTCATTCATTGGATTTTTTTTTCTATTCTATTTTTATGGAGTTGTTCTTAAAAAGGGGAAAAATAAAAATATAACTTGGGGAAAATGGCAGGAAATATAGAGTAAGTAATTTTATCTGTGAATGTGAATGGGGTGAACTCTCCCATAAAACAGAAGTTCAGAGCAGACTGAATTAAAAGCCAGAATCCTAAGATATGTTGTTTAAAAGAAGCACATTTTAAAGCAGAGTGATACACACAAAATAAAGGTAAAAGGCTGCAGCAGAATCTATTATGCTTTAGCTGAAGTAATAACCAAAAGCAAAGATAGAGATCTTTCTTGAAAAAGAGCTTTCCTTAAGTTCTTCCAAAACATCTTTTCCTTGAAATTTGTTATACTCCAAATATTTATGGGTTTGATCACTACAAAACCCATTGAAATGATTGATATTTTGTTGCTCTGAGGGAGTCAGGAAGAGTTCAGAGTAAGACCTGTATACTTTCTGCTATCCTGGCTCTGCCCTACCCCACCTCCTAGCTCCCAGTTGAAATTTTTCAAATGAGAAACATGAGGCACTTGTGGTGTCCTAAAAGGTCAATTCCATCCAAATATTTTTTCTTCCCATAATGCCACTAGGTCATTACAATTTAATTAATTAATTTACAATTAAAGCCATTCAGTCATCATCTGCTAGAATTAAGTCCATTTTAGCTTGCTCAAGAAACTACACAACATGTTTTCTGTGGTTTCATAGTAATCTGCCCTATATTAAGTTCTTCTATTCAATGTCAAAGAAGAGTTTTAAGCAGGATGAGCTATAGGGCATGTAACATTTCTCTGTGAATATAAAATAAAAGAATACAATGTGGATATAGTTCTGAGAAGATAAATAAATGGAGTTTGGACACTGTAATAGTTATAAGATGATGTAGGTAAGCTTGGAGGGTTGATGACTGAAAGTGAATTTTGCTCTGTGTTTAATTTTGTCCACAAACATACAACAAACATGTATACAATTATATATATTTCTTTTTTTATAAATCATTTGACCATGTATTTTGCCAAACTTTCAGCCATGCAAAGAAATACAAAGATCACATGAAATGAAGACACACTTAATATGACAGTTTAGAAGGGAAAAAAAAAGATTACCCTATCAATTTAAGATGTAGGAGAAAAAAAGAGGGAAGAAAAACGGACATTTTTATGTTGGTGTTTGATCAAGGAAAATAACAGCTTCTATAATTTGATATCTGACAGTAGTTGGAATTAATATCAGAAAGTACTTTTAGCACTGGGGTCAACTATCCTTTTTATAACTGTATAGAACTATGCTAGAATTTTAAATTCTTTGAAGGCCTACATGAGCTGAAATAATTTCAAGCAAAGTAGGATCATTACTGATGTTCTTCTAACAAAACTCCATCAGGTGCTCTGAGACACAAAGAATACGAATCCAATGTGACTGCCAGAACAAACCCAGCATTATTAGGTAGTCCAGGTTGGCAGAGCATACTCAGCATGGTGTAACATTTTCAAAGTTAATTCAGATAAAATGATTCAAGTATAATCTCTGGACCATATATATTGAAGGTAAGATCCAACCATTTTAATAATATGTTGGATAAAGAGTTGGAAAACTACTTTCTATCTTTTTAAAGGTTAATATTCACTAACTTTTCAAAAACTAAAATAAAAAACATATGTGCCTATGAAATTAGAGGAAGAAAATTGCTATTTACAGATGACCAATTTTAGTTCATTTTATTTTTTTCTATCTCTGTGTGTGTGTTACTGTCTCTTTCTTTATGTCTCTCTCTGCCTTTCTGTCTCACTTTCTTTTTAAGACTCTGTATCTTTGTCTGTGTCTGTTTGTTACCTCTGTGGTCTCTCTTTTACCGTGTCCCATGAATACTTAGTCCTATTTTCTCTTTTCCTCTCGCCACATGGTTGCAAATGCCTTAGGCATTTCTAGATTTCGTCATGAACCCTTTAACAGTATTCCACCATCAATTGGGGAACTTGCCAGAATAGGTGGTAGTTGGACAATTCAGCAGAGAGTGCATGTTACAAAGATATATATATATATATATATATATATATACATACACACATATATATATGTATGCATATATATGTGTGTATTTATACATATAAATATATACATGTATATAACTTTATTTTGTAGAAATATATTTTATTTTATAAGAAATATTTATGTGTATGCATACATGAATGAATCTATATAATGTCTTTCATTCCACCAAGTAGGGGAAACAAACTTAATATTTGTTGTGTCTAGAGAGGAGTGACATAGTATAATGACACACCAGAAACCATAATGCAGCATAAAATTAAATGTATTTGAAGCCAGAGGATCAAGGTTCTAATCCTTGTTCTCCTTATCACCTTGGAGAAGTCATAAATTTTTACCATGCCTAAGTTTCTTTATCTCTAAAATAATAAGATTTCTTGTGATCCTGTTCTTGCCATTTACTCCATAAGGGTAAACTTATTGAAGATCGCTTCTATTGTTGTGTTCTAGATCACTTCTATTGTTGTGCTCTAAATTAATGAAGCTTTGTCACAAACCTCCAGTGCAAGTACTATCATCAAATGGCAGATACAATCCCATTTGTCCAAAAGCTGGCAAATCACTCCAATTTTCTCTTAACTTACTCTGCTAAGCTTTTCACTAATTACTAAAATCACCACAGCTGCCAGAAATCCTTCTGGTAACTAGCCCTATCTTCAGAAATTATTTACTAACACACTCTTTCAAGGTTTTAAAATTCATCTGAATAGTTTCAGAAGGAGAGGGAAACAATATATGAGAATCTGGACAATCACCAAAAGTAATTCATATCATAAATTAAAATAATTAATATATTGATAACAAAATATAAATGGAAAATCACAGAAAATAGGTAGTTTTAGTAAAATTATTTTAATAAGTAATCTTTGTGAATTGTTATAAAGGAAGAAACCTTGCAACTAAATGAAAAGAACATTAATAATTATCCAATAAAAATATCAACTATTAAATATTTTACTATAAATCATGAACTAAGTTTCTTTGAGGGACTCAAGATTGTTCTTAATGAATATGTGCATATTTGAAATGTAGTTAAGCACATTCTTTGAAAAGATATGATTTCATTTTCTATAGAGTTTGAACCATAATCATTTCCATATGATTAATTTTTTTAAAAAGTAGAATAATCTTTTTGTCTTGATCTTTAAGATAACCCAAATGGCGAGCAAATCTTTTGGGGTTGAAGAATCCACTTAATCTCTTTGGACCTCATTTCTTTTCACTTCTTAAATAAGAAATGGTCCTGTCCCCATCTGTTAGCTTACACTCCATGAACTCTTATCAATCAAATAACACTTTAATATTTCTGTAAGTAATATAAGCAATAATACTTATACAAGCAATAGCTTGTATAAGAAAAATTAGACATTATTTCATGTCACTGTAAATGTTTTATCATTTGCTTTTAAAAATATATATTTTTATTCCCCTAATATTTTAGAGAACAATATGTGGAGAAATTCTATGTTTTCATTTTTGAAGTATATTCACATAATGTAGACTGCAAGTGAAATCATAGAATATCCAAGCTAGAAGTAGAAACTTATGGAGCACTTCATTCAAATCCCTCTTTTTACAGGGAAAACAATTAAAGCTCAGAGAGATGAATTTAATTCCTTGAGATTATGTATTAGAAAGTTGGCATCAGAGCTAGCCTTCAGAATCAGTTAGTATTTTTGAACTTGACAGATCCTCAGAGGCTATCTAGTTATACCTTTATCTAAAGACCAAATCTCTCTATATTATATTTTTCAAGTTGCTTTCCTGTCTTTGCTTAAAGACCTCTGAAGAGAGGGAAGCCAGTTGCTCCTGAAATAAACTATTCATTTTTAGGAATGTCTTCTTTTGTTAAAGAAAATTGGACCTCTCTGTAACTTTCAGACAGTTAAGGATTTTAGAGGAAAGCTTATTGAATTCATTTCAGATAAATGAGAAAGATGAAAAGTATAGAATAACTCTGATGCAACAACATTATATTTTATGTGAATCTTTATTTCTATATTATTTGTCTTTTAAAAAAGTCTTTCTTCTTGTGCTTGGTTATTCAAAATCTACATGAATCATACAACAAAATCTGTTGATATAAAAGTCTATATTAAAAAATCCTTTCTAATTATTTTATATAATAACATATTTCCAATTTTTACTTTTCAGACACAGGTTAGAGTCTGGGTTGTTAATCAATAAAGTTTTAAATCATTTGTTATTCTGATAAACTGATTTCATTTTTCTCAGATAATAACTGCTTCTCTGTAGTATACAAATATGGGAATTATAAAAGATGGACATGTTTGCCATTGGGTCAATATCTTATTTATTGTACTAGACCTTCTGCATTAAAAAGATAATGTTGTACTGACATGCATTTTTTAAGGTTTTGTTGATTTTTTTACTTGATGGGATACTGTTAAAATTTGTCCACTAAGTAAAAATAAGTCATTTTAAATTCAATACTATTAAAATTACATTAACGTCTTAAAATAATAAGTTAATCTGAATATCTATTTGTAAAGTGACCTTCATCCCATCCCATAATCTTGACCCAAATATCTCATTAATTGTCACATTTAAATTCAGGTTGTTCAGATGACTATTGGTATTGCATAAAAGTTATCACTAAGAGTAGAGATTCATGGAAACATTTTTGTGGAAAGAAAAACTGTTTTCTACTCATGAGTACTAGAAACTATTTAAATTAATTTTGGGGATCTCTGTCATGTTTCTTTCATTTCCCTCAATCTACCCTTTTAATACAGTTTCTTTTTATATTTTTATAACTTTAACAAAAATATTAAACATAATAAATTTAAATTGCTAGACAATTGTTTACTAACCACATCTTGTTTTATAAGAGGTTTGTTTAAATTTGTATATTTGTTTCTTATATAATCATTTAAATGAAGAAATTCAATGTGTCTTTTATGAAAGAAAAAACATTCTTATTTGTTCATGTTTTGGGATTAAAATTCAGGAAAAATAGTTTTTGTGGATATGTTTCTTAAAATGTGTTGAAAAAGAATTCTAATAGCTTTTGACTATCAATGGCATTTCTAATCCATATGTCAGGGATTGCTATAATTATAGTTCTTGCATTTATATAGCACTTTCAGGTTAAACAAGTGTTAGACAGCCAAGATATTATCTGTAGTTATGGAGGTAATTTTATTTTAGGACTTGTGAATTCAATTTCAAAGCTCAAGGGGTTAATCTTCAACATTAAAATATTCCCCTCTCAATCCTAAAACTAAAATTCTACTTCCTTATTTAAATCCCAGATTCTGAAAATAGGCCTAGAACCAATTAGGGAATTAGGGAGTACTTATATGTATTTTTGGAAGGCACACCTATCTACAAGTGTTTACTGAATGCTTCCCAGGGAAATGAAACTGTATAAAGAGGCTTGTCAGGGCATGTTTAGATCAACTAATATGAAAGCACTTTTTATTTATGGTTTTAATGATCATTTCTGTGCTGATGTTTCTCAAATCTATCAAATTGTCTATTAACCTCCAAACTAACATATATGTAGTCAAACTCAATAAGTCCAAAATAGAACCCATTATTTTTCACTTTACTATTTTATGCTCCCAGGTTTACCACCTAAGTATCAACTCCTCACTATTTTTCACCCCCATCACATTTAATCTCTTGCTTATGCTTGTCATTTTCTGCTTTGCAATATATCTCAAATATATTCTTTTTTTTTTCTGGCATTGCCACTACTCCTTTGAAGATCCTCATCCCTTCATACCTAGATGGCTACAACAGCTTGCTGGTGGGTCTGTGAAGCTCAAATCTCCTCAATCCAATTCATCTTTCATTCAGCCACTCAAGTGATTTTCCTAGAGGGCAGGCCCAAGGACACCAACCTATTCAATAAAATCCAATGATTCCCTGTCACCTTTAGGATCAAAATGTGTTCTGACACATAGTGATCAGGAAGAGAATAATTCATACATTAATAGCATTGAAAAGACAAACAGCTTTAAAAGATTTAAAAACTGTTCAATCCAAAGACCAATTACAATTCAAGGGAACTTCTGAAGAAGTATGTCACTCCCTGAAAACGAGGTAAAGAACATGAGACATACATTCTTGGACTTGGCCCAAGAAGAGATTTGTTTCTTAATTCTACTATTAGTAACTAATTTTTGTTACGAGTCTTATTTTTCTGTCTTTGTTTGTTTGCTTGTTTTTATCACCTTCCCTACTCCCAATAGAAGATAGGATCTAAAAGGGAGAGCGAAAAATATCTGTTTTTTCTTTTAAGTGAAAAAATGAACTTTGGATATATATTCCTTCATGTATGTAGATTGTGAAAAAACATAAAAACGAGTTATTGGAAGTACTTCTAGTACCAAGGAAGCCTATACTAAATTATTTTTGGGTGTTTATATGTTCCAAATATTCATTACAGAACAGTTTCTCAAATAGGATAATTCTCAATTGTTAAACCCAAGGACAGCCCTATGTAAAGATTTCAATATATTATGCAAATCTATCCAACCCAAATTATGCATGTATAAAAATGCTGATTTAAGATTTTTTGATTTCCTTCTCTGCTTCTACAGCCGATACTCAGACTTCTTTAGTATGTTGCTTGAGGTTGTGAATGTCTTGCTAAATCTTGTCCTGTTTGAAGCAGTCTTTTTTGATGGCTAAGATATTTTGAACTACATTGAAGATGAAAGTAGACATACATCAAGCAGACCTCTAATATGGATTGCTGCAGGAGTTTGCAATATTTTTAAGGAGTTGGGAGGAGGTAGGTGGGAGATGGGAAATATACATGCACAAACTCCCTCTCACTGCTTCTTTTGCTAATAGTCAATGGGACTCAAGAGCTATGAGATCTGCCACAGTTTATAACGTACAAGATAGAATTATGTCCTTTGCAGTTAAATTTAAAGCACTTAACATTTCAGGCTAAATTTCCTTCTTTATTGCTCAATCCAGGACTCTGTTAAGAAAGCAAAATGGATTGAGCTGTTCCCTGGAAGAGATCATTAACCCCTTTCTGTTCTATTTCCTCCCCACAACTTTTTAGATTTTATTTTTCTTCCACAGTATTGACTTGAAATGATTATCAAATGTTAAACATATTATTAAGGAGTAAATGTATTCCTAATCAATATTTTCAGATTAAAGGAACTCCTGTCAGAAAGGGGAAGTTTTTGGTATAATAAACCATAAAGATTTATCCTAATCAATTTCCTTGTTTTGTTTTTGTGTCTTTCAATTAACATATAAACCTCATTTGTCTCATGAATTTATTTCAATGTGTTTTAATAGCTCTTTAGAATCAATTCCATATATTAATTATGAACAGGAAGTGGTAAATACTCAGAGAATTTCACAGGACTTTAACTCCATGTCTTTACTTATTTTAATATAAATCAACTTAAACTATGTACTCCATTTTTTTAATTTTCAAAAGAAATGATATATTAAAAATATCAAATCCATCTATTTAATGGTTTTTTAAAACGTCTTTGAGTATTTTGATTTGAGATGCAATCATCATTATCACCATGACCATGACCATGAGCATTACCATGACCATTTCCTCCTCCTCCTCTTTTCTTCTTCTTTTACTTTCTTTTTTCTTTCTCCTTCTCCTCTTTCTTCTTCCTCAGTTCCACAAATGAAAATGTCCTAGTACAGTTTATTCAATGATTAATAACTTTTATTAGTAACAAAAGTGCCTTATTAAATCAGTTAACAAAACAAAACAAAACACTTATTGGATGCTTTGTTAGGCATTGAGAATACAGAAACAAAAATGAAGGAAGTTCTGCTCTTCAAAGAACTTCCCTATCCACTACCTCCACTGGAGAACTCAACTATATCCACAGAAGGAAAAAATGTAACAGTTGGGGTAAAGCTATTTTTTTCAGATTTTGATTGACTATGTTTGTGAAAAAGGAATCCTTAAATAGTATGAAATCACTGTAGTCTCACCATTTTTCTACCCACTTCTCTCTGTGGAAGAAGTCACAAAATTTGAATTTAAAAAGTGGGAAATCTCAATCTATTAAAATATTTGAACATTAGTAGGGAAACAAAGGAACAAACAAATGAGGAAAAACTCTGACATGAGTTTTAGTCTTTCAGAGAATGAAAATAATAAATACATAGAATAATCACCACAAATTAAGGGAAAGTCTCCTAACTTAATCCATATCCAAATCTTAAATTAGGAAGTTTGTCTAAAGAAAAGACTAAACTCAAGGGCATTTGCTTGCTGGGATGTTCTGCAGGTTTGACACCTGTGATTGAGTATTTCCTCCTGGGAAACTGGATATGTCAGTATTATAACTTTCAGTGGAAAAGGCAATTGTTTTCCTGCTTCTTACTTTCTATTTTCTCTTTATTTTTGCTTTTTTTTTTGGTTTGCATTTTGAGTTCTGAGTTTTCTCCTTTCTTTTCTCTCAAATCTCATTAGAGAATGCTAGCATTTCATATAGATATATATTTGGAACTATAAACTACAGATTTTTATAAAAGAACTTGGAGGAAAAAATAAACCTACTGATTTATCTAACAACCAACTTTATTGTTATTCAGTCATTTAGTCATGTGTGACTCTGTTACTCCATATAATATAACTTTCTCCATGGATCAACTTACCTATAGCCTTTAAAGACACTCCTGAAAAATAAATGACCTAGAAAAAACACAATCTATAGGTGATGGAGACAAAATTTTCATTTCTATGGAGGAAAATATAGAAGAAAGAACCTGGAACAGTCAGTGTGGCAGGTCAATATAGTGAGGATTGGAAGAGAAACAGGTCCAACATTCCTAAAAGGATCATATTATTTCAAGACAGTTAATATAAATTGAAGAGATTTTAAAAAAAAAATAAATTGCTAAAGAAAATGAAAAATTAAACTTTCTCTAGTTTCACCAGGTAATTAGTCAAAAAACACTGAGATGATGATGTAAGCACAAAATCTTATACAATGTTTAATGAAGAAAAAAAATCACATTTTAAAGAAATTGGTTTTTCAATATCAAGTACTAGGAATCAGGGGACTATAAATTCAGAACTTAAAAAAAAAACACTGAAGAGACAGCCATGTTTCGCAACTAAGTCAATTGATTCAAAAAGTCAGCAAACTTTCCTCTGTACCACATTATTGGTAAAGAAACAGAAATCCTCCTTTATTCTTCATGTAAAAGTGGGCATTTGTCGTCACATGGTGTGCTTGCTGGTACTACAGTCAGAGTACCCTGTGTGTAGCCTTTTTCTAAAAATAGCATGCTTTCTTCCTCCCATTATTCACCCTCCTTCAAAAGCTGTTTATTGAAAAGGTTTTGATATTTGTTATTTAAATATGTGTGTGAATTAAAAGCACTGTATTCCTTTTTCCAAGAGTATTTTTTTAGTTTTATATTACATTGTAGGAAAATTTCAAGCATTAGAGAGCAGGCAAGATATATATTTTGGGTCTAGTAATACATTCCTGTTACATCTAAAATCAGACCATGTCAATGACTTTCTTCTATTTTCACATAAGGAGGCTTTGAAATTTAAATAGAAACACATGTGGCAGGTTACAATTAAAAATTCATCAATATATTGCATGTATTTGTACAACTAAAAATCAGTATTTTAGTGATAGCATTTGGCACTCTCTCTCATTTTTTATATCTCACAGTCTTTGAACCATTAGCTATATTTTGTCTGTTATTTTGAACTTAGTTATACTGTTTTGCAGGAAAATAGAATTCTGGCACACATTGAATGTATTTGCAAAAACAACACAAAACATACATCTAAGGAAAGTAAATAGCCAGCTCATTAAAATTGTTTACCAAAAGAAGAGATTTTAGTATAGGATATTCTAAAATCTGCTTTTTTTTATTAAAGCTTTTTATTTGTATAACATGTATATGGGTAGTTCCCCAACATTGATCTTTACAAAGCTTTCCATTACAAATTTTACCCCCAGTCCCCTCCCCTCCCCTAGATGGCAGGAAGTCCACTACATGTTAATAATGTTGAAATGCTTGAGAAGTTATGCAAGAAAAACCCTATCTACAAGAAAAAAAAAAGATTCAGAGAAAGGCAACATAATGCAAGCAAATGTCAATAGAGGTCATGAAAATGTTACGTTGTGGTCCATATTTCATTTCCCTCTCTCTGGGTGTATATGGTTTTCTTCAGTGAACAATTGGAACTGGTTTGAGACAATTCTTTGTTGCAGAGAGCCATGTTCATCAGAATTGATCATCATGTAATACTTTTGTTGCCGTGTATGATGATCTCCAGGCTCTGCTCGTTTCACTCAGCATCAGTTCATGCAAATCCCTCCAGGCCTCTCTGAAATCGTCCTGCTGGTCGTTTCTTACAGAGCAATAATATTCCATAACATTCATATACCATAATTTATTCATCCACTCTCCAATTGATGGGCATCCATTCAGTTTCCAGTTTCTAGCCACTACAAAAAGAACTGCCACAAACATTCTTGCACAGGTGGGTCCCTTTCCCTCCTCTAAGATTTCTTTGGGATATAGGCACAGTAGAAACACTGCTGGGTCAAAGGGTATGCACAGTTTGACAACTTTTTGAGCATAGCTCCAAATTGCTCTCCAGAATGGTTGGATCCGTTCACAGTTCCACCAACAATGTATTAGTGTCCCAGTTTTCCCACATCCCCTCCAACATTCATCGTTATCTTTTCCTGTCATTTTAGCCAATCTCACAGGGGTGTAGTGGTACCTCAGAGTTGTCTTAATTTGCATTTCTCTGATCAATAGTGATTTGGAGCAACTTTTCAAATGACTAGAGATGGTTTTAATTTCATCATCAGAAAATTGTCTGTTCATATCCCTTGACCACTTATCTATTAAAGAGTGGCCTGAATACATATATATATATGAAACAATTCTCTATATAATTTAGAAATGAGGCCTTTATCAGAACCATTGAATGTAAAGATGATTTCCCAATTTGATGCTTCCCTCCTAATCTTGTCTGCATTTGTTTTGTTTGTACAGAAATTTTTAACTTAATATAATCAAAATTATCCATCTGGTGTTCAATTAGGAGTTCCAGGTCTTCTTTGGACATAAATTTATTCCATCTCCACAGGTCTGAGAGATAAACTATATTACGTTCCTCTAACTTGCTTACAAAGTCCCTCTTTATATCTAGATCATGAACCCATTTAGATCTTATCTTGCTATGTGGTGTTAGGTATGGGTCAAGCCCTAATTTCTTCCACACGAGTTTCCAATTTTCCCAGCAGTTTTTGCCGAATAGTGAGTATTTATCCCAAAAGCTGGGGTCTTTGGGTTTATTGAATACTAGATTGTTAAAGTTATTGCCTAGATTGTCCTGATATCCTATCCTGTGCCACTGATCGACTGCTCTATTTCTTAGCCAGTACCAAACGGTTTTGATGACCGCTGCTTTATAATATATCTTTAGATCTGGTACAGAAAGGCCACCATCATCTGCCTTTTTTTTCATTAATCCCCTTGAGATCCTTGACCTTTTGTTCTTCCAAATGAACTTTGCTACTATTTTTTTCTAGATCTGTAAAATAATTTCTTGGGAGTTTGATTGGTATGGCACTAAATAAGTAGATTAGTTTGGGTAGTATTGTCATTTTTATTATGTTTGCTCTGCCTACCCATGAGCACTTAATATTTTTCCAATTGATTAGGTCTGATTTTATTTGTGTGGAAAGTGTTTTGTAATTTAGTTCGTACAGTTTCTGACTTTTCCTTGGCAGATAGATTCCCAAATATTTCATCCTATCATCTGCTATTTGGAATGGAATTTCTTTTTGCATCTCTTGGTGCTGAACTTTGTTGGTAATATGTAAAAATGCTGATGATTTATGTGGATTAATTTTGAATCCTAACACTTTGCTAAAGTTGTGAATTGTTTCTAGTAGTTTTTTAGTTGACTCACTAGAGTTCTCTAAGTATACCATCATGTCATCTGCAAAGAGTGATAATTTGGTTTCTTCATTACCTACTCAGATTCCTTTTATCTCTTTTTCTTCTCTTATTGCTAAAGCTAACATTTCTAATACAATATTGAATAGTAATGGTGACAGTGGGCAGCCGTTTCACTCCTGATCTTATTGGGAATGGTTCTAGTTTGTCTCCATTACATATGATGTTTGCTGATGGTTTTAAATACATGCTACTGATCATTTTAAGGAAAAGCCCATTTATTCTTATACTGGCTAGTGTTTTTAATAGGAAAGGGTGTTGGATTTCATTAAAGGCTTTTTCTGCATCTATTGAGATAATCATATGGTTTTTGTTAATTTGGCAATTAATATAAATGATTATGCTGATAGTTTTCCTAATATTGAACCAGCCCTGCATCCCTGGTATAAATCCTACTTGGTCATAGTGTACTATCCTGGGGATTACTTTCTGTAATCTCATTGCTAATATCTTATTTAAAATTTTTGCATCAATATTCATTAGGGAAATTGGTCTATAGTTTTCTTTCTCTGTTTGCACACTACCTGGTTTAGCTATCAGCACAATATTGGTCTCATAGAAGGATTCTGGCAGTATACCTTCTGTCCCTATTTTCTCAACTAGTTTGTGTAGTATTGGAATAAATTGTTCTTTGAATGTTTGGTAGAATTCAAATGTAAATCCATCTGGCCCTGGAGATTTTTTCTTAGGGAGTTGGTTAATAGCTTGTTCTATTTCTTTTTCTGATATGGGGCTATTTAAATAATCTATATCCTCTTCTGTTAACCTGGGCAATCTATATTTTTGTAGATATTCCTCCATTTCATTCAGATTATCAAAGTTACTGGCATGAAGTTGGGCAAAGTAACTCCTAATTATTGCTTTAATTTCCTCTTCATTGGAGGAAAGTTCTCCCTTATCATTCTTGAGACTAACAATTTGATTTTCCTCTTTCCTTTTTCTTATCAAATTAACTAAAGGCTTATCTATTTTGTTGTTTTTTTCATAGAACCAACTCTTAGTTTTATTTATTAACTCAATAGTTTTCTTATTTTCAATTTTATTAATTTCTCCTTTTACTTTTAGAATTTCCAATTTGGTATTTAATTGAGGGTTTTTAATTTGTTCTTTTTCTAATTTTTTTAATAATAAGCCCAATTATTTGATCTCTTCTTTCTCTATTTTATGCAAGTAAGCATCTAGAGATATAAAATTGCCCCTTATAACCGCTTTAGCCGTATCCCACAAATTTTGGTATGTTGTCTCCTTATTGTCATTCTCCTCGATGAAATTATTGATTGTGTTTATGATTTGCTCTTTCACCCATTCATTCTTCAGGATTAGATTATTTAATTTCCAATTACCTTTTGGTTTATTTTCTCCTGGCCTTATATTGCATGTGATTTTTATTGCATCATGATCTGAAAAGGATGCATTTACTATTTCTGCCTTTCTGCATTTGATTTTGAGGTTTTTAAGCCCCAACACATGGTCAATTTTTGTATAGGTTCCATGGAGTGCTGAGAAAAAAGTAAACCCTCTGCTGTCTCCATTCAACTTTCTCCATAGATCTATGATACCTAACTTTTCTAACAATTGGTTTATCTCCCTAGTTTCTTTCTTGTTTATTTTGTGGTTTGATTTATCTAATTCTGAGAGAGCAAGGTTGAGATCCCCCACTAGTATCGTTTGGCTGTCTATTTCTTCTTGCATCTCTCTTAATTTCTCCCCTAGGAATTTGTATGCTATTGCACTTGGTGCATATATATTTAGTATAGATATTGCTACATTATCTATGGTACCCTTTAATAAAATATAGTTTCCTTCCTTATCTCTTTTGATTAGATCTATCTTGGCTTTTACTTGATCTGAGATAAGGATTGCTACCCCTGCTTTTTTTTGTTCACCTGAAGCATAATAGGTCCTGCTCCAGCCTTTTACCTTCATCCTATATGTGTCACTATGTTTTAGATGTGTTTCTTGTAGACAACATATTGTGGGATTCTGGTTTTTAATCCAGTCTGATACCTGCTTCTGCTTTATGGGAGAGTTCATCCCATTAACATTCACAGATAGAATAACTAATTCTTTATTTCCTGCCATCTTATTTACCCAAGTTATATTTTCCCCTTTCCTTTCCCCTTTCTCCCTTCCCCCCACCTCAGTAATTTGCTTTTGATGACCCTCTCCCCCAAACAATACTCCACCCTTTACATCCCTTCCCCCTGTTTTTACTCCTTTTCCCTGATTCTTCTATTTTCCCTTCCATTAGTTTATCCCTTACTTTTCCTCCTTTCCCTCCCCCTTCCCTCTAGCAACAGACAAGTTTCTATGTGCAATCAAGTGTCTGATATACACTTTTAGAGCCCAACCAGATGAGAGTAATATTTACACAATGCTCAACTCCCTCCCCTCTTTGTCTCAATTATATTAGGTTTTCTTTGCCTCTTCAAGAGATTTTACCTTGTTTTTACCTCCTTATTTTTTTTAGATCTTATTTTTACCACTTTTCCCCTCTTTTCCCCAGTATGACAACCTTTCCCCCTCTAGTTCTCTTTTTCATATTATCAAAGTAATATCTAGTTAATTATACCCCCATACTTTAAGCATCCCCCTACTAGAAATAAAGTTCTCAAGAGTCCTTTCCTTTTTACCTTTTTATGCATCTCTTGAGTTCTGTGTTTGGACGTCGAATTTCTTGTTCAGATCTGGTCTTTTCATTAGAAATAGGTGAAATTCACCTATATCATTGAATGACCATCTTTTTCCCTGGAGGATAATGCTCATTATAGCTGGATAGGATATTCTTGGCTGTAATCCAAGTTCCTTTGCCCTTTGGAATATCTGGTTCCAGGCCCTTGGATCCTTCAATGTGGAGGCTGACAGATCATGTGTGATTCTAATTATTGATCCTCGGTATTTGAATTGTTTCTTTCTAGCTGCTAGCAGAATCTGTTCCTTGGTGCTATAATCCTGAAATTTAGCCACGATATTCCTTGGGGTTTTAATTTTGGGGTCTCTTTCAGGAGGTGATCAGTGAATTCTTTCAATGGTGATTTTGCCCTTTGATTCTACAATCTCAGGGCAGTTTTCTTTCAGGATTTCCTGGAAGATAGTGTTTAGATTCATTTTTTCATCATGGCTTACAGGAAGTCCAATAACCCTTAGATTGTCTCTCCTTTATCTATTTTCCAAGTCAGTTGTTTTTCCTAGGAGATATTTCATATTTTCTTCTAATTTTTCATTTTTTTGTTTTTGTTTGATTGATTCTTGAAGTCTTATTGAGTCATTCACTTGCATTTGTTCAATTCTTATTTTTAAAGTGTTGTTGTCTTCAGTTACCTTTTTAAGCTCCATTTGTAACTGGCCAATTGAATTTTTTTGTTCATTGCACTCTTTTTCTACCTCACTAATTTTATTTTTCAATAGATTGGTGTCTTTTTCATATCTCTTTTGCAGGTCATAATATCCTTCTTGCAAGATACTGTATCCTTCTTGCACTAATTTCAGTTTATTTTCCCATTTATCCTCCAGTTCTTCTATTAGGTTCTTTAAGCAATCTTCCAGAAAGGCCTTTTGAAACTGGGACCAGTGATGGTCCTTGCTGATTCCCTCTGGAGTTATGTCTAAAGGAACCTCTGGCTCTGGGGTCTTCTCCTCTTTCTCTTTGTAAAAGCTGTCTATGGTGAGAGCTCTCTTTTGCCTCTTCATTTTTTTTAAGACAGCATGAATATCTCTTTAAGGTAGGGGGGGAAAAAACAGTGGCTGAAAAGGCTGGCTGAAGATTTTGCCCTGAGGTGCTTTGGCGAATTAATTTAAGGTGCTGGGTTGCTGGGGGCTAGGACTAAGGCCGAATTACTCCTTAAACAAGGCAAGTTTGCCAGAACACCTTCCCCCAATCAGGGCAGAGTGTCCCGAGTGCCTCAGATAAATTCCAGGTGTTTGGAATTTGGAGTTTGGAGTTTGGAGTTTTTTGCTCGTCTGAGCTGAGCTGAGCTGAGTCCCACCCTCACTTCCGGCCTCCACCACAGGAGTCCTCTGTTTATCCCTCTGTCTGAGCTAGACAAACCTGATTTTAAGTTTTTCAGAGATATCTGCAACCAAATCCTTCCTGATTCATTGAGTTGAAGATCAGTTCAGAGGCTTATTTTATTGTTGATTTGAGAGAAGTTCGGAGGAGGACTCAGGCAGTCACCTTTTCCCTCCGCCATCTTGGCTCTGCCCCCTAAGATCTGTTTTTTTTTTTTTTCAAATAAAACAGAAGGATAAAAGCAAAGGACATAATTATATAAAATTTCATTTGACATTTGCATTCAAACAAAGTAATCTTTAAATTAGCAGTATTAGTAACCCTTCCAAACACAATCTAGGCAATATCTGGAGAATTTTCCCAGATTCACCCAATATTGGGCATGTTTATGAGTTTATAAACTAGTTAAAAGCTTTCTATTTTATGTTACATGTGCATTTTTTTCAGTGCTGGGAGCTATTCTGATTTGGGGTTTCAAATGATACTCTTCACGGACTAAGATTTATTTTCTTTAAGGAAGAAAAGAGCATCTTCTTTTAAGCAATCAATTTTTGATGTAATGAGGTAGATGGTTAATGAAAATGTTGTCAACATATGAAACCATTTACATATATATTTTTTTTAATTCTCAGGCTACTGCACTAACATTAGATTCTCTAAGTGAATATTTATGAAAGTTCAGTGTAATACTTTTCTAAGCCTCTTTTTAGCCTCAGTGGTTTATAGATTGATGATATTTGGTGCTAAATTCTAAGCTCAGCACATATAAGATATTTCTTAAATCTTTCTTGCCACTTTCTGTCTAGTCAATTGCAAAAAATCTGTCCTGAGAGTAATTGAAAATTGCCACAGATTGTCATTGAATGATATACAGAAATGCCCTTTGATTGTGGTCTCAGTCATTTTTATATTTTACTGGCTATCACATTGAACCAAGAAAAATAAATGATTTGTCAGTTGTGGACAAGTAGATAATTGGTGTAGTTTGTTCAAATAAAATTATGTCTATTTTTTAGGAGATCTTCTACAAGGTTAAAAAAATCAATACCATAAATCACATTTCAATGAAAATATGATAACCTTACAAGGTCTACTAAACTGTAGCCAAATGTTTGTTTTGCTTCACCACTATAAATTTTCTGTAAAAAGCAAAGATTACATTTTCTAGTAGCACTTATCAGAATGATACAAAACTGATAATATAGAAGCTAAACAATCAATTGATCTTTTTAAAAATGATACACAATTCTATGCTTCTGCCTCAAAATATAAAGGTGTAGATTCTATATATTTGAAATGTTCAAAAGATATGAGGTTTTTTTGAATATGTACCTTTACTACATTAATTCAGATTGAAAGCCTTTCCCTGCCAAGTGTGTCATAAGAATCAAAACTGTGACCCAAGAGCCAATTAAAATAGATAATAAATATGATTTAGGATTACCAACAATTACTTGATCATGCATTACCAAGCACATAAATTATTGGGTTGATATGTAGCAAGAAGGGAAATCATTTAGGTATCGTGTATTTTACAGAATTTATGGAGTAAAAAAATAATGAACATTGAAAGTTCCCTCGAATGTTAAATGTATATTGCATTGAGTATCTTTGGAGGAATATGAATAAGTGACAGGAAAGAGAATAATATACATAAGTTATAATTGTCACTTATGATGGCACATATTGATAAAGTATGGAGAATCAAGGACAGTAATTAAGGTAGAGTTAACTATGTTAACTGTAGAGAGGTAACTAGGGAGATATCACAGATCCATTGAAAGTTTCTATTTTAAAAAAATAACAATCAATATAAACCTATGCCATTATGTCAATAAAATAACCTTTAAGAGGCAGACTAGACAATATATCTCAAAAAAAAACAAAAACCCAGAAATGATGTTCTAGATGCAGAACAAGTGCAGTTGAAACCACTGGAGGAATTTCATGAAGACAAAGCCAGAGAATGCTAATTTTTAAAACATTCATTTAGCACTTTTTTAATCTATTGTCCACTTGCTAACTAAGCACTTATCACCCACCTACTATGTGTAAGATATGGTGCTGAAGATACCAAAAAAGAAAATAAAATAAAACCAAAAATTTCTCCACTGTCAAGGTACTCACAGGCTATTGAAGAAAACAACTATATAAAGACCAATTATGTAAAAACAGGACAAATGGAATATAATCAGAAAGAAGGTATGGAAATTAAAGAAAAGTGTGAATGGCTTCTTGTAGAGGGGAGGCTTTGAATTGAGACCTGAAGAAAGCCACAGTAGCTCAGAGGTAGAGATGAGGATGAGTTTCACCCACAGAAGATAGCCAGTGATAATATTCAGACCTGGAACATGGAGTTCCATGTGTGAGGAATTGCAAAGAGGGCAGGGTTATTGGATCACAAACTAGATGGAGGTGGAACAAGGTAGAAGGTAGGAGTGTAAGTAGGTTGGCCTAGTTAGAAAAGGTTTTACAAACCAAATAATAGTTTTAATTTAATCCTATTGATAATGTGAAGTCTTTGGATGTAAAATAATTAGAGAATAAAAATCAGAGAAAAAGTAAATGGATCTGTTTCTCCAAATATAACACAGAAGATCATTTTTTATGCTAGCCAGAAATTAGAAAAAAGTGAAGTATCTTGCAATTGGGAATTTTTTTTATTAAAAGCTTTTTATTTACAGAACATATGAGTGATTTTTCTACATTGACCTTTACAAAACGTTTTTTTTGTTCCAAGCTTTTCCCCTCCTTCTCCCCACCCCCACCCCTACATGACAGGTAATCTAATTCATGTTAAATATGTTAAATTATATGACATCCAATACATGTATACATATCTATACAGTTATCTTACTGCACAAAAAATCAGATCTAGAAAAAGAAAAAAAAAAAAACCTAAGAAGGAAAACAAAATGCAAACATTCACAGAAAGTGTTAATATGCTATGTTGTGATGCACACTCTTCCCACAGGGCTCTCTCTGGGTGTATATGACTATCTTCATCTCTGAACAATAGGAACTGGTTTGAATCACATCATTGCTGAAGAGAACCATGTCCATTAGAATTGATCATCGTATAGTCTTGTTGCTGTGTATAATGTTCTCCTGGTTCTGCTGATTTCACTCAGCATCAGTTCATACAAGTCTCTCCAGGCGTCTCTGAAATCATCCTGTTGGCCGTTTCTTACCGAACAATAATATTCCATAACATTCATATACCATAATTTATTCAGCCACTGTCCAACTGATCTGCATCCATTCAGTTTCCAATTTCTTGCCACTACAAAAAGGGCTGCCACAAACATTCTTGCACATGTGGGACCCTTTCCCTCTTTTAAGATCTCTTTTGGATATAGGCCCAATAGAAACATTGCTGGGTCAAATGGCATGAACATTTTGATAACTTTTTGAGCATAGTTCCAGATTGCTTTCCAGAATGTTTGGATCTATTCACATTTCTACCAAAAATGTATCAGTGTCCCAGTTTTCCCACATCCCCTCCAACATTTGTCATTATCTTTTCCTGTCATTTTAGCCAGTCTGACAGGTGTGTAGTGGTATCTCAGAGTTGTCTTAATTTGCATTTCTCTGATTAATAGTGATTTGGAGTACCTTCTCATGTGACTAGAAAAAGTTTCAATTTCTTCATCTGAAAATTCTCTTCATATCTTTTGACAATTTATCAGTTGGAGAATGACTTGAATGCTTATATATTTGAGTCAATTCTCTATATATTTTAGAAATGAGGGCTTTATCAAAACCCTTAAATGAAAAGATGATTTTCAAATTTATTGCTTCCCTTCTAATCTTGTCTGCATTCATTGTGTTTGTACAAAAGCTTTTTAACTTGATATAGTCAAAATTATCTATTTTGTGATTAATGATGACCTCTAGTTCTTCTTTGGTCACAAATTCCTTCCCCCTCCACAGGTCTGAGAGGTAAACCATCCTACATTGTTCTAATTTGTTTATAATATTATTCTTTATGTCTAGATCATGAATCCATTTTGACATTATCTTGGTATACCGTGTTAGGTGTGGGTCAATGCCTAATTTCTTCCATATTAGTTTCCAATTTTCCCAGCAGTTTTTGTCAAATAATGAGTTTTTATCCCAAAAGCTGGAGTTTTTGAGTTTATCAAATACTAGATTACTATTGTTGTTGATTATTTTGTACTGTGAACCTAAGCTATTCTATTGATCCACTACTCTGTTTCTTAGCGAGTACCAAATGGTTTTGATGACCACTGCTTTATAATATAGTTTTAGATCTGGTACAGCTAGGTTCCCCCTCATTTGCTTTGTTTTTCCCATTAATTCCCTTGAAATTCTTGAACTTTTGTTTTTCCAGAAGAATTGTTATTTTTTCTAGGTCAGTAAGGTAATTTCTTGGGAGTTTGATTAGTATAGCTTTCAATAAATAGATTAGTTTAGGTAGTATTGTCATCTTTATTATATTAGCTCAACCTATCCACAAGCACTTCATATTTTTCCAGTTGTTTAGATCTGACTTTATTTGTGTGGAGAGGGTTTTGTAGTTTTGCTCATATAGATTCTGACTTTCCCTTGGCAGATATATTCCCAAATATTTTATACTACCAAAGTTATTTTAAATGGAATTTCTCTTTGTATCGCTTGCTATTGTATTTTGATAGTGATGTATAAAAATGCTGATGGTTTATCTGGATTTATTCGATATCCTACAACTTTTCAAAGTTGTGGATTAATTCTGATAGTTTTTTAGTTGATTCTCTAGGGTTCTCTAAGTATACCATCATATCATCTGCAAAAAGTGATAATTTGGTTTCCTCATGACCTACTCTAATTCCTTTAATCTATTTTTTCTTATCTTATTGCCAAAGCTAGCATTTCTAGTACAATATTGAATAGTAATGGTGATAGTGGGCAACGTTGTTTCACCCCTGATCTTATTGGGAATGGTTCCAGTTTATCACCATTACATATGATGATACACATGATGGTTTTAAATAGATGCTACTGACTATTTTAAGGAAAAGTCCATTTATTTCTATATTATCTAGTGTTTTTAATAGGAATGGATGTTGGATTTTATCAAATTTTTTTTTCTACATCTATTGAGATAATCATTTTTTTCTTAATTTGGTTATTGATATAGTTAATTATGCTAATAGTTTTCCTAATATTGAACCATCCCTGCAGTCCTGGTATAAATCCTACTTTGTCATGGTGTATTATTCTGGGGGATGATTTTCTGTAATCTCTTTGCTAATATTTTATTTAAGATTTTTGCATCAGTATTCATTAGGGAGATGGGTCTATAATTTCTCTGTTTTTGTTCTACCTGTAGATATCAGTATGATGTCTGTGTCATAAAAGAAATTTGGTAGGAGTTCTTCATTCCCTATTTTTTCAAATAGTTGATATAATATTGGAGTTAATTTTTTTTAAATGTTTGGTAGAATTCACATGTAAATACATCTGGTCCTGGGGATTTTTTCTTAGGGAGCTAATTAATGACTTGTTCTATTTCTCTTACTAAAGTGGGACTATTTAAGTAATTTATTTCCTCTTCTGTTAATCTGGGCAATCTATATTTTTGTAGATATTCCTCCATTTCACTTAGGTTATCAAATTTACTTGCATAAAGTTGGGCAAAGTAACTCCTGATTATTTTTCTAATTATCCTCTTCTTTGGTGAAAAGTTCTCCTTTTTCATTTTTGAGATTAACAATTTGATTTTCGTTCTTCCTTTTTCTAATCAAATTAACTAGAGGTTTATCTATTTTGTTGGTTTTTTCATAAAACCAACTTTTAGTTTTATTTATGAATTCAATAGTTTTTTTTTACTTTCAATTTTATTAATCTCCTACTATTTTTACAATTTCAAGTTTGGTATTTGATTGGGAGTTTTTAATTTGTTCTTCCTCTAGTTTTATTTTATGATTTCCTGGAAGATAGTGTATGAGTTCTTTTTTTCATCATGGCTTTCAGGAAACCCTATAATCCTTAGATTGTCTCTCCTAGATCTATTTTTCCAGGTCAGTTGTTTTTCCTAAGAGATATTTCATGTTTTCTTCTTTCTTTTCATTTTTTTTGTTTTTGTTTGATTCTTGAAGTCTTGTTGAGTCATTCACTTCTATTTGTTCTATTCTAATTTTTAATGTCTTATTTTATTTAGTTACTGTTTTTAGTTCCTTTTGCAATTGACCAATTACATTTTTTTGTTCATCGCAATCTTTTTCCATTTTTTCTATTTTATTTTGCAGTGATCTTATTTTGTTTCCCCGTGTTTCTTCTAACTCTCTTTTAAGATTATGCATTCTTCAAATAAAGCCTTGTGACATGGAGTCCAGTTTATGACTCTCTTTTGGGCTTTTTCTTTACTTGCTTTACTTTTAGGGACCTCAGGATTTGAGGTCTGCTCTTCCCTCTCTCCATAAAAGCTGTCTATGGTGAGAGTTCTTTTTAGTTTTTTATTCATTTTTTTAAAGGTGTGAGATCTGTTCAAGGCAAAGGAGGGACAGCTGCTTTAATTTGACCTTTGTCAGTTCTGCTGATTGAGTCATTTCAGATGCTAAGCAGTTCTGCTGATTGATTGCTTTACGGTGCTGTGTAATGGCAGCTAGGTCTGGTGCTCTTCAGGGTTTCAGTGGTTCACAATCTACCTCCCACAAAAGGCAGATTTTCCAAACCGCCTACTTACAATCAGGACAGATTGGCCCAAGAGGCCCACATATGAACCCCAGGTGTGTGAAAAGCACAATACTTGGACTCCTGCTCCTACTCCTGTTCCAGCTCCCTGCTCCAGGTCCCTGCCCCGGTCTCCCTCTGCTGCTGTCTGCGTTCCCCAGACCACCCCCTGCCCAATTAAAACAGACCTGTTTTGAAGTTCTTTGAGAGTATCTTCTTCTAGAAATGTGTTGTCCTCCAGATATTGTGGATTTTTTTACTTCAAAACCAGTCTAGAGGCTTCATATGTTATTGGTTTTAGGGAAGGAGAGAGGAAGTTACAGAGACTCCTGTCTGATCTCTGCCATCTTGGCTCTGCAATTGGGAAATTGCTAAACAAATTACAGTATATGACATGATTGTATCATAAGAAATCACAAACAGAAAGATCTTTATGAACTAATACATAAGTAAATGTGAACTGAGGACACAATTTGTAAAACTGAAAAAATACATAAACTAAAATAAAAAACAATTCTTTGTTAGTTTTTAGTACTATGACTGATGCAATGATAAATCATAAATCAAGTAGCTAAAGATGAAGCACATAACTACATAACAGATCAGTGATGACCTTAAAGTGCTAAGAGATTTTTAGAAATGTGCAATGTGAAAATGTATTTTGCTGGATTTAAAGTATTTGCTATTATGATTTTTTGGGGGGAGGAAGATTATGTCCTTCAGTTAGATTAGGTATTAGAGTACAAGATTAAAAATGAACACATTCTAAAATCTCCAACATAGAAAAATAAGGAACCATATATGATAAGCCAATATCAGTATTAAACATGTTTATTCCAAAGTGTGGGTCATTAAATTTCTGGAAAAAATAAAAGTGAATTGTAATTAAAATAGATAGTAATCTTGTGAAAAGTTTTAATATTTTTCTAAAATGTCGTCAGATGAAAAATAAATAAAGAAGAAAATGTAGGACTGTACAAAAATTTGAAGAATTTTGAACCTGTAGTTTGAAGCTTTCTTTTTAATAGTAGTATTAAATATTTCTTAGCAACATATGTCACATTCACAAAAAAGATTGTTAGCATATAGAATAAATGCAAACATATTTAAAAAGTATAAATAGCAAAATTCCATGTAGATGTCCTTCTTTATACATTACCTTCCATTTAGACTTTTTATATCTTGTTGATTTTGTTCAGCTGATGCAATCATGTACTACTCTTTGTGAACCCATTTGAGGTTTTTATGACAAAAAATATTAAAGTGGTTTGCTATTTCCTTCTCCACCTCATTTTACAAATAAAGAAACAATAATCAAATAAAATTTGTTTTCTTAAAATGAAAAATAAGATCTTATCTATTTTTGTATTACAAATGGCTTATTTTATATTCCTGTATAGATATTTTATTTTATATTTGCATTTTGAAAATACTTCCTATTTATCAATAATCTTTTAAGAATTAAATTTCTGTGTCTTCAAAATAGGGAGCTTTCATGTAAATTTTCATTCTTAAGTAAACCATGTTCTTAACACAATAGTGATTGTTCATTGCTCAGGTCATAAATTTCTTAAATTTTGTGGAACCTTGTTTCATAAATTTCTAGGTTGTTATCTGAATCTAATAAACTGACATCAAACCAGAACAGTTTTAACTCAACTCCCGTGATTATGTATCTATTTTTAGACATTCTTTTTGACATTTTGAATTCTAATTATCTTTCCCTCCCACCTCTTCATCCTCTATCTAATGATATCAGTTATTCTTTTGAAATTATGCAACATGCATTTCCTAATTAGTCATATTTTCAAAAAAAAGCAAAAAAATATTTGCCAATTTTTACTCTAACTCTCATTTTGTCATTTACAATCTTCAGAAATTTTTTGGAAACCTGAGATCAATCACCATTTTTTCTTTCAGACTTAGATATAACTTTTTATTTGTAGATATTGATTTTGTGGAATTCTTAAGAGTTTGTTTTGATTTTCCTTGTCACTATAGAAATTTTCTGTGGCCAAGATCTTTTCTTGTTGTTGGTTGTTCATTTTTTTTCAGCCTATTTCTTGACTTTTAATTTTTTTTTAAAGTTGGTCTCTGCTTCAAGAATAAGTGGGGCAATGTCCTTATCTTCAGATTTTTCATACACCTATTTCTGGTGATCTGTAAACTTTCAGTTCTTCTAATGTGGCATAATCTAAAGATTACTACTCTCTTAGATTGTGCTTTGATCCGTGAATGACCACAAGCAGTGTTTTTTTTTGTTTGTTTGTTTGTTTTTGTTTTCCCTCTGGAAGTGTGATCAGGGTCCCTCTCTCCTGGAACTGCAAGCTCTGGAGCACTATTGTTTCTAACCTTTCAGGATCTGCCACCCAGGACTCTGACCCATATTGAAGAATGGGCAATGCAACAGAATCCTACACCCAGTATCATTACAGGGATTCCTGTAATATTTTGAGCAACTATTTGGGGCTGAGAACTCAAAAAACATTTACAGCTGCTAATTATTTGGTCAGTACCAAAGTTTTCTTTTGATTTACTTGAATATTGTCTATTATAGCGTTGCTAGGGTTCTTCTACTCTCATCCCAGTGTAGTAGACTTTTCCTGCTATCATTCTAATTTGTCTTAGCTTTTGAAGTTTTTTTCATCAAGTCATTTTGTGTTTGTTTGTTTTTCTTTTTTTGCTTTAGAATTTGTTTTGTCATCACTTAAAGCTGTTTGGTGGGAAATTTGGGAGAGCTCAGGAAAGTCCCTGTCTTTTCTCTGCTATTTTGGTCACCCCTCCTCAGTTAATTCTTTAAAAAAAAATCTTTTTTTATAGTATTATCATTGCTTCTGTTCTATTTTTTAATCTTTATTTTTCTTATCTTTCTTTAATCCTTCAAGGGAATTTTGACCAATTTTGGTCCAAATTGCATTTTTCCTTGAGTTTTCAATATTTATTCATTTGCTTGTTTGGTTATTGATAGATGTTTTCGTAATATTTTCTGTTTATACCTTGATCTTCCCTGCCACTACAGTAGCTTTTCATTGTCAAACTTTCTTTCCCTTTCATTTTTACAACCTATTTCTTGACTTTCAGCTTTAAGGTAAAGTTGAACCCTACCATTTTGGGGGTAAGGAGAAGCACTATCTCAAGGTTTGGGCTTTTTTTGTGTAACCATTTTCTTTTTTCTTTTCTTTTTTTATTAAAGCTTTTTATTTGTATAACATATGTATGGGTAGTTCCTCAGCATTTATCTTTATAAAGCTTTCCTTGTGTGTAACCATTTTCAATGAGAATTCTGGAGGTCTGCAATATTTTGACTGCCTACAAAGTGGTAGAATCCTAGGAGAGGATAATCACTGCTTTCCTGCTCTGCATTCTGATCTAAGCCCAGGAAAAATGTCTGTTTCCCTGAAGCTAGAAAAACTAACACTCTTTGGAACTACACCAGGAACCCTTCTTTCTTGTGACAGATCATCAGAGCTCTTCTATACCCTGGAACTGTGATCCAGAACTTCCTGTAAGCAATACAGGTGCCAGTCAGTGTGAACTCTACTTATTGCTAACAAAGGATTTCCTGTAGCATCTTTCTGACCTGTTGTTTTAACATCTCTGTTCTGAATGCTTTTAACATGAAAGCTGCTGCTTTTGCCACTGTTGGGGTCACCTGTGGGTAGACTTCTGACAGTCTCCTACCTCATGTCAAAAAATTTCTCTTTCCTGCTTCTTAGTTTTCTCAGACTGGGAAAATTTTCACTTTGACCTTTTATTGGCTCTGCAACTCCAGAATATGATTTGAGGAATTATTTGAAAATATTTTTTGTTGAGAGTAGAATGGAGAGAATTCAATTATTTACTGTTATCTGCCATATTGGATTCATGCCCACTCTAATTCTTAAATAGAGTATTAAATGTAATGTTAGCATTTAGTCTATAGCAGAGTATAGAAACATGCAGGTAAAATGCCAGAATTTAGTCTGAATCATTTAAAAACATATTTGAGAAATAGTTAATAAAATAAGTAAAAATAAAATAGAATTTAGAAAATAATTAATACATAGTTTTCTAAGTCAATGTTCAGCCCTCAGAGATCATATGTACAGTTGTTCCAGTTCCTATTTAGATCTGTGGTCTACAATTCAAGCCTTAAAACCATTAATGAATATTATGTTGCCAAATCATCTACTAGGAGATATGCTTTATTTTTTCCCACAAAGTTTCCTGGACATAAGGTTAGGCAAATATAGTCAAATTGTGAAAAACAATCTTTCTCCTTTTTTCCCCAATCTGAAAGAAACCTAAGACACAAATCTTATTTTACTTGGTTGATGGTTTTAATGTTCCATTCATCATTTCATTTTATTTTTGGTTACAAATTTGTTAGCACAGAAGGAAATTAGTATTTTGTGGCCAATATTCTCTTATTAGGGACTGAGCTATTTGCCTTAATATTACAGTTTTCCAGGTTGTGATCCAGATTTTCAAATCTAGTCTCAGAATAAAGTTAATTTGCTTCTTTAAAAAACAAAACAATCAAATAAATAAAAAAGCACTATTATGAGTCATCAGCCAAACCAAGAGGATTATTCCTTTGTACACAATTTAAAGAAAAAAACACAGCTGGTTGAAGTGATGTGGGCTAAAAAAAATGAACAAGAAGAGTTAATCTTTGCTATAATTGTTCACTTTTCTTAACAGTGACTAGAAAGGAAATACATGAGACCAATTTTCAATCATGATGTGATCTGTTTATCTACTAGCTGTATCTTTGATTAGCCTTGTGAACTTGGAAAATACAATTAACTTCCTGAAGGCAACATTACTTCTCTGTAAAATGAGATACTTGAATCTTCCAATTCACCGTGTGGTTGCAAGGGTCGATTAGATAACTGTGTTTTTTATTTTATTTTTTAAAAAGCTTTATATTTGTATAACATTTGTATAGGTAGTTCCTCAGTATTGATCTTTGCAAAGCTATCCATTACAGATTTTACCCCCAGTCCCCTCCCCTCCCTTAGATGGCAGGAAGTCCATTAGATGTGAATAATGATAAGTTGACAAGTTGTTTTGCAAGAAAAGTCCTATCTACAAGAAAAAAAAATCAGAGAAAGGAAACACAATGAAAACAAACATAATTAGAGAGCATGAAAATGTTATGTTCTGGTCCACATCTCATATCCTTCTCTCTGGATATATATGACTTTCTTCACTGAACAATTGGAACTGTAATGAGACATTCCTTTGTTGAAGAGAGCCATGTCCATCAGAGTTGACCATCATATAGTATTGCTGTTGCTGTGTATAATGTTCTCCTGGTTCTGATGATTTCACTGACCATCAGTTCATGCAAGTCTCTCCAGGCCTCTCTGAAATCGTCCTGCTGGTCGTTTCTTACAAAACAATAATATTCCATAACATTCATATCCCACAATTTATTCAGCCATTCTCCAATTCATGGGTATCCATTCAGTTTCCAGTTTCTAGCCACTACAAAAAGGGCTGCCACAAACATTCTTGCACATGAGGGTCCCTTTCCCTCCTCTAAGATTTCTTTGGGATATAAGCCCAATAGAAACACTGCTGGGTCAAAGGGTATGCACAGTTTGATAACTTTTTGAGCATAGCTCCAAATTGCTCTCCAGAATGGTTGGATCTGTTCACAGTTCCACCAACAATGCATCAGTGTCCCAGTCTTCCCACATCCCCTCCAACATTCATCTTTATCTTTTCCTGTCATTTTAGCCAATCTGACAGGTGTGTAGTGGTACCTCAGAGTTGTCTTGATTTGCATTTCTCTGATCAATAGTGATTTGGACCACATTTTCATATGATTATAGTTTTATTTTCATCATCTGAAAATTGTCTGTTCATATCCTTTGACCATTTATCAATTGGAGAATGGCTTGAATTCTTATAAATATGAGACAATTCTCTATATGTCTTAGAGATGAGACCTTTATCAGAAGCCTTAAATGTAAAGATGACTTCCCAATTTGATGCTTCCCTCCTAATCTTTTATGCATTAGTTTTGTTTGTACAGAAACTTTTTAACTTAATATAATCAAAATTATCTATCTGGTGTTCAATTAAGAGTTCCAGATCTGGGGCAGCTAGGTGGCGCAGTGAATAGAGCACCAGCCCTGAAGTCAGAAGGACCTGAGTTCAAATATGGTCTCAGACACTTAATATTCCCTAGCTGTGTGACCCTGGGCAAGTCACGTAACCCCAATTGCCTCAGAAAAAAAAAAAAAAAAAAAGAGTTCCAGATCTTCTTTGGCCACAATTTTTTTTTTCCATCTCCACAGGTCTGAGAGGTAAACTATCCCATGTTCCTCTAATTTGGTTATAATATCACTCTTTATATCTAGATCATGAACCCATTTAGGTCTTATCTTGGTATGTGGTGTTAGGTGTGGGTCAAGCCCTAATTTCTTCCACACTAGTTTCCAATTTTCCCAGCAGTTTTTGCCGAATAGTTGGTACTTATTCCCAAAGCTGGGGTCTTTAAGTTTATCAAACACTAAATTGCTAAAGCTATTGCCTAGATTCTCCTGAAATCCTATCCTACACAACTGATCAACTACTCTATTTCTCAGCCAGTACCAAATGGTTTTGATGACCACTGCTTTATAATATAGTTTTAGATCTGATATAGCAAGGCCACCTTCATCTGCCTTTTTTTTTTTCATTAATTCCCTTTAAATTCTTGACCTTTTGTTCTTCCAGATGAACTTTGCTACTATTTTTTCTAGATCTGTAAAATAATTTCTTGGGAGTTTGATTGGTATGGCACTAAATAAGTAGATTAGTTTGGGTAGTATTGTCATTTTTATTATATTCGCTTGGCCTACCCATGAACACTAATGTTTTTCCAATTGACTAGGTGTGATCTTATTTGTGTGGAAAATGTTTTGTAGTTTAGTTAATATAGTTTCTGACTTTTCCTGGGCAGATAGATTCCCAAATGTTTTATAATATCATCCATTAATTGGAATGGAATTTCTTTTTGTATCTCTTCCTGCTGAACTTTGTTGGTAATATATAAAAATGCTGATGATTTCCCTAGATTAATTTTGAATCCTGCAACTTTGCTAAAGTGTTGAATTGTTTCTAGTTTTTTAGTTGAGCCTTTAGGGTTCTCTACATATATCATCATGTCAAATGCAAAGAGTGATAATTTGGTTTCCTCATTATCTACTCTAATTCCTTTTATCTCTTTTTCTTCTCTTATTGCCAAAGCTAACATTTCTAATACAATATTAAATAGTAATGGTGACAGTGGGCAGCCTTGTTTCACTCCTGATCTTATTGGGAATGGTTCTAGTTTGTCTCCATTACATGGGATTCTTGCTGATGGTTTTAAGTAGATGCTACTAATCATTTTAAGGAAAAGCCCATTTATTCCTATACTCTCTAGTGTTTTTAATAGGAATGGGTGTCTGATTTTATCGAATGCCTTTTCTGCATCTATTGATATAATCATATGATTTTTAGTTTGGTAATTAATATAAATGATTATGCTGATAGTTTTCCTGATATTGAACCAGCCCTGCATTCCTGGTATAAATCCTACTTGTTCATACTGTACTATGCTGGGGATGACCTTCTGTAATCTCATTGCTAATATCTTATTTAAGATTTTTGCATCAATATTCATTAGGGAAATGGGTCTATAGTTTTCTTTCTCTGTTTTCACTCTACCTGGTTTAGCTATCAGCACCAAATCAGTATCATAGAAGGAATTTGGTAGTATACCTTCTGTCCCTATTTTTTTCAAATACTTTGTATAGTATTGAAATTAATTGTTCTTTGAATGTTTGGTAGAATTCACATGTAAATCCATCTGGCCCTGCAGATTTTTTCTTAGGGAGTCGGTTAATAGCTTGTTCTGTTTCTTTTTCTAATATGGGGTTATTTGAATATTTTATTTCCTCTTCTGTTAACCTGGGCAATCTATATTTTTGTAGATATTCCTTCATTTCATTTAGATTATCAATATTACTGGCATAACATTGGGCAAAGTAACTCCTAATTATTAATCTAATTTCCTCCTCATTAGAGGAAAGTTCTCCTTTATCATTCTTGAGACTAACAATTTGATTTTCCTCTTTCCTTTCTCTTTTCCTTTTTCCTTTTCTCTTTTCTTATCAAATTAACTAAAGGCTTATCTGTTTTGTTGGTTTTTTCATAAAAACAACTCAGTTTTATTTATTAATTCAATAGTTTTCTTATTTTCAATATTATTGATTTGCCCTTTTATTTTTAGAATTTCCAATTTGGTATTTAATTGAGGGTTTTTAGTTTGTTCTTTTTCTAGTTTTTTTAAATAATATGCCCAATTTGTTGACTTTTCTTTCTCTATTTTATGCAAGTAAGCATCTAGAGATATAAAATTGCCCCTTAAAAGCGTTTTGGCTGTATCCCACAAATTATGGTATGTTGTCTCATTATTCTCATTCACCTGGATGAAATTATTGATTGTGTCTATGATTTGCTCTTTCACCCATCCATTCTTCAGGATTAGATTATTTAATTTCCAATTAACTTTTGCTCTATTTTCTCCTGGCCTTATATTGCATGTGATTTTTATTGCATCATGATCTGAAAAAGATGCATTTAATATTTCTGCCTTTCTGCATTTGATTTTTGAGGTTTTTATGCCCTAATACATAGTCAATTTTTGTATAAGTTCCATGGATCGCTGAGAAAAAAGTAAACTCCTTACTGTCTCCATTCAATTTTCTCCAAAGATCTATCATACATAATTCTTCTAACATTTGGTTTACCTCCCTAGTTTCTTCCTTATTCATTTTGTGGTTTGATTTATCCAATTCTGAGATAGCAAGGTTGAGATCCCCCACTAGTATCGTTTGGCTGTCTATTTCTTCTTGCATCTCTCTTAATTTCTCCCCTAGGAATTTGGATGCTTTTGCACTTGGTGCATACATATTTAGTATGGATATTGGTACTTTATCTATGGTACCCTGTAATAAAATATAGTTTCCTTCCTTATCACTCTTGATTAATTCTTTGCTTTTACTTGATCTGAGATAAGGATTGCTACCCCTGTTTTTTTTTTTTTGTTCACCTGAAGCATAATAGGTTCTGCTCCAGCCTTTTACCTTCATCCTATATGTGTCACTATGCTTTAGATGTGTTTCTTGTAGACTACATATTGTGGGGTTCTGGTTTTTAATCCAGTCTGCTATCCACTTCCACTTTATGGGTGAGTTCATCCCATTCACATTCACAGTTAGAATAACTAATTCTTTATTTTCTGCCATCTCATTTACCCAAGTTATGTTTTTCCCTTTCCTTTCCCCTTTCTCCCTTCCACCCTCCTCAGTATTTTGCTTTTGATGACCCCCTCCCCCAAACAATCCTCCCCCCTTTAGAGCCCCTCCCCCCCTTTTTTTTTACTCATTTCCTAATTTCCCTTCTATTAGTCTATCCCTTTCTTTTCCTCCTTT
>JAJPUD010009099.1:41484-69943 GCA_023553655.1 Myrmecobius fasciatus | reverse complement strand
CACATAAATCATCAGCATTTTTATACATCACCAACAAAATGCAACCACAAGAGATACAAAGAGAAATTCCATTCAAAATAACTATTGATAGTATAAAATATTTGGGAATATATCTGCCAAGGGAAAGTCAGGATCTATATGAGCAAAACTACAAAACACTCTCCACACAAATAAAGTCAGATCTAAACAATTGGAAAACCATCAAGTGCTCTTGGATAGGTCAAGCGAATATAATACAGATGGCAATACTACCTAAACTAATTTATCTATTTAGTGCTATACCAATCAAACTCCCAAGAGATTATTTAATTGAACTAGAAAAAATAACAACAAAATTCATGTGGAAAAAAAAGGTCAAGAATTTCAAGGGAATTAATGAAAAAAATGCAAATGAGGGTGGCCTAGCTGTACCAGATCTAAAACCATATTATAAAGCAGTGGTCACCAAAACCATTTGTTACTGGACAGGAAATAGAGTAGTGGATCAGTGGAGCAGGTTAGCACAGGACAAAATAGTCAATGACAATAGTTATCTAGTGTTTGATAAACCCAAAGACCTCAGTTTTTGGGATAAAAACTCACTATTTGACAAAAACTGCTGGGATCATTGGAAACTAGTATGGAAGAAATTAGTCATTGACCCACACCTAACACCATATACCAAGATAAGGTCAAAATGGATTCATGATCTAGGCATAAAGAATGATATTATAAACAAATTAGAACAATGTAGGATGGTTTACCTCTCATACCTGTGGAGGGGGAAGGAATTTGTGACCAAAGAAGAACTAGAGGTTATCATTAATCACAAAATAGATAAGTTTGACTATATCAAGTTAAAAAGTTTTTGTACAAACAAAATGAATGCAGACAAGTTTAGAAGGGTAGCAGTAAACTGGGAAAATATTTTCACATCTGATATCACATCTGATAAAGGCCTCATGTCTAAAAGGCCTCATGTCTAAAATATATAGAGAATTGTCTCATATATATTAGAATTCAAGCCATTCTCCAATTGATAAATGGTCAAAAGATATGAACAGACAATTTTCAGATGAAGAAATTAAAACTATTTCTGGTCACATGAAAAGGTGCTCCAAGTCACTATTGATCAGAGAAATGCAAGTTAAGACAACTCTGAGATACTACTACACATCTGTCAGATTGGCTAAAATGACAGGAAATGATAATGATAACTGTTGGAGGGGATGTGGGAAAACTGGGACACTGATACATTGTTGGTGGAACTGTGAATGGATCCAACCATTCTGGAGAGCAATTTGGAAGTATGCTCAAAAAGTTATCAAACTGTGCATACCATTTGACCCAGCAGTGTTTCTACTGGGCCTATATCCCAAAGAGATCTTAGAGGAGGGAAAGGGACCCACATGTGCAAGAATGTTTGTGGCAGCCCTTTTTGTAGTGGCAAGAAACTGGAAATTGAAAGGATGCCCCTCAATTGGAGAATGGCTGAATAAATTATGGTATATGAATGTTATGGAATATTATTGTTCTGTAAGAAACAACCAACAGGAGGATTTCAGAGAGGCCTGGAGAGAGTTGCATGAACTGATGCTGAGTGAAATTAGCAGAACCAGGAGAACATTATACACAGCAACAAGACTATACGATGATCAATTTTGATGGACATGGTTCTCTTCAAAAATGATGTGATTCAAACCAGTTCCTATTGTTCAGCGATGAAGATAGTCATATACATCCAGAGAGAGGCCTGTGGGAACTGGGTGTGGACAACAACACAGCATTTTAACGCTTTCTGTGAATATTTCCATGTATTTTGTTTACCTTCTTAGGTTGTTTTTTTCTACTTCTCTTTCTAGATCTGATGTTTCTTATGCAGTAAGATAACTGTATAGATATGTATACATGTATTGTATTTTTTCATATAATTTATCCTATTTATCATGTATTAGATTACCTGACATCTAGGGGTGGGGGTGGGGGGAAGTAGGGGAAAAGCTTGGGAAAAAAGTTTTTTTGCAAAGGTCAATGTAGAAAAATCACTCATATGTTTTGTAAATAAAAAGCTTTATTAAAAAAAGAAAAAAAAGAAGATAAGACACATGGTGAATGTGATATTTTTCTTCAAGTATATTAAAATCTGTCATGTGGAGGAAGAATTAGACTAGCTCTGTTTAACACTAGAGGGAAGAAAGAGAAGTAACAAATGGAGATTGAAAAATCGCAATGTTAGGCAAAATGTTAGGGGGAAAAGTTAACATTTAGCTTTGTCTGAAAGTAGACTAGGATGTCTAAGGAGTTGAAGAATTATTCTTCCTTAGTTATTGTGATTATTGCATGGGAATTCTTTTTGGACTAAATGATTACTGAAGGTCTTTCTGACTTTCAAATACTGTGATCAAGAAGGAGAATAATTCTCATTTTTTAACAAATAGAAGATGAGTGAGTTAATTAAACATGATTTTAGAATCCTTGAACCAGTTCAGTTGGCTTGCATAGAGAAAGAAAAGCTGGTAGTGTTCTGGCCTATTTACAAAACATTGGACAGAGAAATACAGACTTGATCCCCCATAGGATAGACATGGAGAGAGCTGGACCTTCCCTTAGATTGAGCAACTCCATTTCATAGGAGTAATAATAACCTAGCAAATAATAAAAAAAGGTTACTGATATAAGATTTATTTTTTTCTCATCTCTAACCACAGGAGATTCATTTATATTTTTGAGCATAAGTTTAATGAGACAACAAAGTTTTATGTTGATTATTCATTGATTAACACCCTATTGTTAATTCAATCACTTACCACATCCTAAGATCTTATTGTCTGATAGATCATTGGAGTGTGGGAAGATGATTTCTAATGTAAATTCCTACAAAATGCTTTTGAAAATAGAGATAGCCATAAAAGACTGAGGGGACTATGTGAGGTAAATATACTGCGATAACCTGGAGAGACAGGTCACCTGGTTTAGTATATAAAGAGTTGGTTAAGAATCTTCAAAGACCTGAATTCAATTTCCTCCTCTGACATATATTGAATATAATCCTGGGAAATCACTTCACAATATAAATTGAGATGCTTTAGTCTCTAAGATTATTGATTATAGAAAAGGGTGCCAACCTACATTGGTAGAGAGAGTTCCCTTAATTAGGAATTCCTTATACCAATGAAATCACAAAGTCCCCATCTATATTACTATCTCTTAGGCTATGTGAACTATAGTTTGAGGAGTTTAAGAATTTTCTATTGCAGTAAATCGAGGCCACTTTAAAATAATACAACTGCAAAAATGAAGAAGCAGAGGCAGGCTTTCCTAGATTTGGCTAGTTCACAGAACATTTTTATTTTCACTTTATTTCTTTGATTTTTTAAATTCTTCCTTACATATTAGCTAAGAAAAAAGATATAAAAATGATAATAATATGAATACACAAATGCTAGGGTACCCCTGATTAATAAATTATGAGACAAGGTATAAGACAAAATATACTAAGTCAAAGTCTGATCATTATCTCATGTTATTTTTGTTATGACACAGGTTATATTGATACAAAATGAAGAGAGTAAATTCCCTTTAGATTTTTTCTTAACAAATAATTACGTCAAGTAAAATAGCAGCTATCCACAGTGGGAACAGAATATTCTGCCAATGTACAGGCCCTGGATAGTGCTCAAACAGTGGTTTATAGTCCTGTTTGTAGTGAAGTTCTAATATCTTTGAATTGTATGAAGAGCTCCAGCTTCAGTCTCCAAGCTCCAGAGGTACCATGGCCTTAGCAGTAATCAGTTACTACTAGGTACAGCCATATGCAGATACACCCTCTTAGGAATATTATTTTATCTGTTGAAAAGTGGGATGTTAATGGATAGTAAAAATAAATAGAGTAATCTTATTTCATTATTAAGTAGTAGAAAAGGAGGCTTGAGGGAAGAGTATTTGTGAAGGAGTTAGTCAACTAGCATTTATTAAGTGCTTACAATATGCTAAAGGCTGGAAATGCAAACAAAAGAATAAAGAAAGATAATCCTTCCCTCAATATATACTAATGAGAAAAGACACCATTTTAAAAAAAGGCAAAAAGGGGATGGGTGAGGTAATGTTGAGAATAACCTGAATATTCTTTTTTTTTTTTTTTTTTTTTTTTTGCTGAGGCAATTAGGGTTATGTGACTTTCCCAGAGTCGCACAGCCAGGAAAGTGTTAAGTATCTGAAACCAGATTTGGACTAACCTGAAGATTCTTAAAAGAGGTTCAAATCTGAAGGAGATAACCCAGAGGCTGAGGATATTTCCAACATGTGGAAGCCCAGTCCCAGCCCTGCCCCCATATCAATTAAGCAGGAATGATACAGGGACATCCTAATCAGAGGCAGTATTGATGGCTTCCAGAGACACCAAGGATGGCTTGGAATGTTGGCAGGAAAGGTTTGTCAGTATGCTAAGAGGGCCTTGGGAAACCAGGAATGAATATGAGCAGCAGTGGTAACTTTCAGAGGAGCTCTCTTTACTAGCCCTGAGGAAGGATTTTATTGCCTTAGCATACATATGATAACTGCAGTGGGGCAGGGATACTCCTAACAGCTCCAGGGACCAAAAGAATGCTTGTGATCAGATTCCTAGAAGTGTCTCTGAAAACAACTGCACAAAACCATGAAGCTTGGGACGATGCATCTTCCACCCTGGAAACAGAGCCCGCCTTTTACAAAGTTAAAAGCTGAGCAATGGGCCAAGAAAATGAGCAGACAACAGTAAAAGATTCTGGCCATAGAAAGTCACTGTGGTAACAAGGAAGATCAAAACATATGCTCAGAAAGAGATAACACAATCATAGCTTCTACACCCAAAGCTGCCAAGAAAAATCAGAATTGGACTCAGGTTAAAGGAATTTTGAAAGTCAAGTAAGAGACATAGAGGGAAAACTTAGGAAGAGAACTGAGAGAGGTGCAAAAGGAAATAAAAAAAGCTAATGAGGAGAACACCTTAAAAAGCAAAATTGTCCAATTGGGAAAGGAGGCACAAAAGCTCACTGAGGAAAATCATTCCTTATAAATTAGAATTGAGTAAAAGTAAGCTAATGACTTTATGACAAATCAAGACACAAAAAAGAAAATCCAAAAGAATGAAAAAATAGGAAACAATGTAAAATATTATATTGGAAAAACAACTGACATAGAAATTAGATTTAGGAGAGATAATTTAAAAATTATTGATCTCTCTGAAAGTCATTATGAAATAAAGAATCAGAACATTATCTTTCAAGAAATTATCAAGGAAAACTACCATAATAAAAGAATAAGAAGGTAAAATAGAAATGACAGAATCCACCAATTACTTCCTGAAAGAGATTCCAAAATAAAAACTCCCAGGGATATTATAACCAAATTCTGGAACTCCCAGGTCAAAAAGAAAATATTTCAAGCATCCAGAAAGAAAGAGTTCAAGTATAGTGGAGCCACAGTCCGGATAAGACAAGATTTAACAGCTTCTACATTAAAAGACTGCGTTGTTTGGAATATGATATTCCAGAGAGCAATGGAACTAAGACTACAACCAAGAATTTCCTATCCAGCAAAACTGAGTATAATGCTTCAGGGGAAAAAGTAGACATTCAATGAAAAAGAGGATTTTCAAGCATTCGTGATGAAAAGACCAGAGCTGAATAGAAAATTTGATTTTCAAATAAAAGATCCAGAAGCATAAGAAGGTAATCAGAAACATATCATAAAGGACTTAATAAGGTTTACCTGTTTATTTTCTTACATGGGAGGATGATACTTGAAACTCATTAGAACCTTCTCATTATTATGACAGTTAAAAGGATTATATTTAGAGAGAGCAAAGGTGTGGGTTAAATATGAAGAGATAATATATTAAAAAATAAAATTAAGGAGTAAGAGAAGAATTTACTAGGAGAAAGGGAGAAAGAGAGGTGGAGTGGTGTAAATTATCTGCCAAAAAAAGAGGCAAGGAAAAAATATTTACATTAAAGGAGAATGGGGGAGAGAAGGGTGATTGAGTGAACCTTACTTGCATCAGAATTGATTTAAGGAGAAAATAACATAGGCACTCAACATGAATATAGAACAGAATAAATGGAGGAAAATACAGTAAGTGATAACAATTGAAAAAAATTTGAAGCAAGTTTCTCTGATAAGTCCTCATTTCTTAAACATATAGGAAACTGAGTCAAATTTATAAAAAATCAGAGTCATACTCCAATTGATAAATGAGCAAAAAATATTATCTATGCCTACAGGGCTATGAAATCATACATATCCTTTGACCTAACAATACCACTACCACACATGAATCCCAAAAGATTTTTTAAAAAGAAAAAGAACCTATGTGTACAAAAATAGTTATAGCAGCTCTCATTTCAAAACAAAAAATTGGGAACTGAGGGAATCCTCATCAACTGAAGAATCGCTAAATATATTGTGGTATGTGATTATGATGGAATACTATTGTTAAATAGGAAATAATGTGCTGGATGTTCTCAGAAAAACCTGGAAAGTCCTCCATAAATTCAAATAAAGTGAAATAAATGTATCATGTACAAAATAACAGCAATGTTCTGGATGATCATCTGTGAATGACTTTATTATTCTCAACAACTACTCTGAAGGATTTAAGATGAAAAATTCTTTCCATACTCAAGAGACTCAGGAATACTCTCTCTTTCTCTCTTTTTTTCTCTCCCTCTCTCTTCTATCTTATTTTCCTTGTATATTTTTTTGGGGGGAAGATCAATGTTTTTTACATGACTTTTATGGACATATTTTGCATAACTTTACATGTGCTTTCTTAATAGGGTATGAAGGTGGGAACAATGGAAAGAATTTGGAATTCTTTTTTTTAAAACAAATGATTTGTTTGCCCATGTGCATATTGACATTGTTGTCCTTGTCTGAGTTGGTGTTTTGATTTCTCTGTCATCATGATACGTTTCTATAATCAGATTCTTTTTTGATGTTGTGTTTTGATCACATTTTTAATCGTTTTTCTTTCTTTTAAATTTGAGCTCTACTCCCAGGGCACAAGGGCATTGTCTCAGACTTCTTGTATTAGAGAATGCAGGGACTGGCTGTTTACCTGGTAGAGCACTGATGTTTTCCTGAAGCCCAAGGAGGGCCCTCATGTCTGGTGATGTGCTGAGGGGGTTCAGTGAGGAGTACTTGATGCTGCTGGATCTGGCAATTTACCTGTTACAAAGCTGAGGTCCTAGTGCTGGTGTCTGGTGTGTGCTGAGGCTGGTGAGGTGTTTTAGTGTTTTACCAGGGCTACATTGAAACCTGTACCAGTCTGGTCACTGGATGTTGCCTATTTGTTCATGGCTAAGCTAAAAGATAGAGAAATCCCTGATGAAGGATGCTTATTTGCCTTGGCCTGTGGCAGCTCTTGGAGCTGAAGCTCTCCTGGGTATTTTGAGGTACATGAGAAGTCCTGGTGCTTGCATTTGTCTGACTCAGGATCTCCCACTTATTTGCTAGAGGAACTTGCTGTTGGCTTGCTAGAATGGTTTCTGTTCTGCTTTGTTTCCATTTAGCCAGAGTGAGGCAGATCTTTCTTGGTGTTTTTCCAAGTTTCTTGGACGAGAAGACTGCTTTCACTTGTTTTTTTTTAACTGTTTCTGTTATTCTAAGATTTGTTTCTGGGAGCTATTTTATGTTTGTTGAGGTGAATATGGAAGATTTACAATGATACACTGCTTACTTCACCATCTTGGCTCCCAGAAGTGATTCCCATAAATTATTTTTATTTGAGCTTTTAGGAGGTCATTAAATACATATTTGATCAACCTTGGTTGGCAAGAGGGAACACAAGGTTAGATAGGTGTTATGTGTGGAGGAGGAACCAGTGGAGATACCAACCTTCTCAGGCTGTGCAGAGCAGGGGGCCCCAGAGAGCATGATATAGAAACTGATATCTTAACAAGTTGTAGGAAGGGGAAGTGATTAATTACCTACCTCTTGTATGGTCAGTTCAGGAGAAATCTGGTTGTTATCCATTCCTAGGACTTGAATAGACAATCTATGAGAAGACATATGAAGTTTAAAATAATCAAAACTAATTTTAAATTTCCAGGTCAAAGGTACCAGAGAAAAGTGTCTGGGATTCAGTATGGACCAGAAGCAAGTGATCATGCTTTTCATTTTTTTTGTCTTCATATCTCAATTATCAAGTACAGTGCCTCATACATAACAATACTTAGTAAATGCTTGCTGAATGAAATGGTTAAATTGAGTATTATTCTCTAAAGGTTTGGAGTAGCTCTTGTAATCCTCCTTCTCCTTCTTAAAGTGACTCAGCTGGACAGAATAAACCTAAATTCCCAAGTATTTTAATCAGGAGATTATCATTTTCTCAGTAGTAATTCACAACAAAGGTTCCCAGCTCATCCTGAAACTCTCCATCCTTACTAAGTGAATCTTTAGGGAATCAATGCTAGCTGCTAAAGACATGATGAAAATTTATAGGAATTGATTCATCTTCAACCCAAACATCAAGTTGGATTGGGAAAATCACTGTGGGGAGAGCAAAGTAGTTCCATAAACAGATTTGGTCTAAATGCTCAGTGCTGGCTAGATTCTGGCTAGAAACCTGACTCACAAAAGATCTGAATTAATCACAAGACTATGGGCTGCCATAAAGAAGAACTTCAACCACTTCCCTGTGGAAAAAAACCTCCCTGTAGATCCAATTCTAGAGGGAACGATCAGATAGCAATAGAAAGTCCATGAAGAATTAGAAACCAGCAGTATTTGCAGAGAAAACAATCCAACAAATGACAGCAGCTCTTCGATGAAGTAATAGCTTATGAAGTAGAAATGTGTTCCAGCTGGTACCCAACCCTAGAAGCAATTGTTTGACTTTAACATTTTTCTTCCCAATATGTTAATGTGGAAATCTATTGGAAAGTGTACCTTTTTGTATATATGGGGGATTTTCTTTGTCCATTATCTTACTAATCTGATTAATTAAATACTTCTCATTTGAGTTAAGGTATTTCCTTTGGTCTTTCCAAAAAATCATAAGATGTAGAATCTATGGTTTGTAATAGAAGTTTATCTTGAACACGAGTGATGCTTTCAATGGATCATATTTAAAAGAGTCTGGACTATATTTAAATAAAAATCAGGGTTAACAGTTACTATTTTTTTAGTAATTCTTATACTGGATAACTTTCCCCATTGTTTTTTTTTTTTTAAATCCTTCTCTATGTCGTTATATGTCTAGGAAAACTATCAAAAGAAATAATGTAAAAAAAAAGAACATGAAACGCTATTAGAAGACATTAGTTCAAGTCAATCAATAAATATTTAAGTCCCTATTATGTACCAGATACTGTGTTAAACACTAGGGATACCAAAAGAGGCAAGAAAATCTAGTACTTGCCGTCAAAGTGTTTAAAATCCAATGAGGAAAGCAACATGCAAAGATAAATATACAACACAAACTGTATTTGGGGTAAATTGGAAATATATAACAGAAGGAAGGCACTAGAAATAAGAGTGGTTGGATAAGGCTTATAGGAAAAGATAAGGCTTAAATTGGGACATAAAGGAAGCTAAGAAAGTCAGTAAGCAGAGTTAAGAAGGGAGAGTATTCCAGGCATGAAAGACAGAGAAAATGCTTAGAGTCAAAAGGCTGAGTGTCTTATTTGAGGAATACCATAGAGGCCAGTGTCACTAGCTTGAAGAGCATGTGTTGGGTGTAAGAATACTAGAAAGGTAGGAGATGACTATGTTATAAAGGGTTTTGGATGTCAGAGGATTTTGTATTTGATTCTGAAGAAAATAGAAAACAACTGGAATTTATTGAGTGGAGGTAGGGTGGGGTGTGATGTGACATGATTAGACATCTGTTTTAGGAAAATCACTTCAGTGTTCGAAGTATGGATTGGAAAAGGAAGAGTCTTGAAGCAGGCAATCCCACCAGCAGGCTATTGCAGTAATGTGATGTTTAGCTGCACTAGAGTTTTGGTAGTATCATTGGAAAGAAGGAAGACATATTTGTAAAATATTACAAAGGTGAAATTGACAGGTTTTGATAATGGGCTGGATATAAAGGAAATGGAAAATAGTGACTAATTCAAGGTAATTATAAAGTTGAGAGTCTAAGGGAGTGGTCCTAGGTTTTCTATTTATTCCCTTAGTGACTTTGAGAAAGTCACTTAACTTTCTCCAGCCTTTTGCTTTTCTCATCTGTAAAAATACTGAGGGTCTATTTTATAAATATATCAGAGTAAGAGACAGTTGGAAAACTGCTGCCTCTCATTCCACAGTAGTTCTAGAAGAAAGAAATGCTGATGGTACACTGAACAAGAGGGAAGAAAAACAAAGTGTTGAGATTCATAGGAGGAAATAAATGAAGATAGAAGTCATTATAGGGGCATATGGGACTCAGTTGCAACACTGATAGGAGGTCTCATTTACCTCTCTGAAAGCATTAGGCTGACATTGTGCCTTGGGCCATTTGACCTTGTGCAAAGATGCAGACTAAGGAGGTACTTGATAATTTTTTTTTTGAAAGAGCCTGCTGAGAACTACTGAAGATACCCATCCTATAATAACTTAATTGGGGTCTTTTTATTTTCTCCCATGGATGAATACATATCTGCATTTTCATAGCTGTAGCACATTTTAATTCCACCCAGAGAACTCTCAAAATAAAAATAAAAACAAACAATAAAAACAAGCATAACCCATGGACATCCAGCCTTTTGTGTATGAGGTTTTTTTAGAGCTTCTCATTAGCATCTTCAAAACATATATTCAGCTTTAGAAACTATCAACTTGCTGCACCTCTATCTTGTACCAAATAATAACAATTAATTAAATGAAAATAAAATATGATCCAGAAAAGATCAAAAGACAGATATGTCTTAGTAATCTGATAACTTTAATCTTTTAAGGCTCTATATCAACACAAATCAGCTTCCCTGCTATTTATCTGTCTACAGATCAAGTTAGGAGGCAGAAATCTCTGTTCCTCTTTAATAGTAATATAGTCCATTGTATTTCCTTCCTAGCACCAGTGAACGTAATGTTGATTTGTGGTTGTCAATGTACTTCACTATCCACAAGTCTCAGAGAAGAAATTTTTTCTACTTAAAAACTGGAGATGTTAGGATTCAGAATTAGAGAGGGAGGCTAAAGGGGGGTTGGGAATCTGGAGACAATTGTACTGTGTTATCTGAGTTCTATCACGTGATCATACCAAACCCTTTTACATTATAAAATCCATATGAACTGTGCTGAGCATGGAAAACTACAATGGACAGGTCTCTTCATTACCAAACAGTGTCAGGGTAATGAATCCATGATGTCATTATTATTTGGAAGTCTAGTAATGGGGTTCATAAATCTCCCCTGTAACACTGGTGGCTACTGATTTCAAACTTCTTTAATGGTCTCTGGACATTAAAATAATCCTAAACTTGGGCAACTGCAGGCTGCTCTATTAAGTCAAACCATTCATCATAGTCTCAATGTAAAAGCTCAATTGCTGTCCACATTGTAACAGTAGTCTCCTCCCGCTCAATGAATTGAATACTATTGATTGAAAGGGGAGGGAAGAGCAGCTTCTCCAATGCACCTGTTAAGGTACCATGGAGAAACCACTTATTGAAGCGACATGGCATGACATGGAAATGTATGAAATTTGGTACAGTCTGAGCATAACATTTTGTGGGAAAGTTCTCATCCCTAGTTCCTCAATGCAGAAAGATGAAATTACATATGCATTTTGTACAATCCTTGAAATTGTTGTATGGCTTGTCAAATAAAATGTTACTGAAAACAAAATTCTGTGAATGGCCTAAGAAGCCCCAGGAAGTCCCAAATGTGATTACCTGCAATGGCAACATCTCCAGTGCCAGGAACAGAAGGTCTACAGTGGCCTCTTTTATTATTGAAATGGAGGAGACTACAAACAATTCTTTGATAGCCTCATGCTGGGCTGTTGTTCTGCTGGAGTCAGACTTGATTAGGAGTCACGTTCTGTCTTTTATGAACACCTGTGTCTAAAGCCCACAAATAATTAGCTTAGCCATACCATTTCACTCCAATAATGGTGTAATTTGCCACGCCTTTCAGGCTCTGGACAGCTGGTGCTATTGAAAATCACCTCAGGATTAAGCCCCAACTCCCAAGCCTGAGTCTTGGGGGGGGGAGGTTAAGTATCCATGGCAACATACTTAGACTGCAAATTATCACCTCTAATAATAATAAGGAAAGTCTATCTTTACTTTATTCCTGTTACCCATAAAACAGGATAAAGCACAGAGAGTGAATGCAAATCTCTAAGATGAAAAATATTATTACACTATTTAAGAATGAATCCAACTGAATGAGCCAAGGGTATTTTTTAAAAATTTTAATCAGAAAGTTCAAGTTCAAAGTTGCCTTTGTCCATTTGTTGTAGTCCTATATGTTTATCAAACTCTATCAGAAAGAAAATCATATCTTCCTCAGAATGGGTTAGTGATGTTATCTACAGCTGCATGGGAATCAGAAGGTGAATGATTTCTATAAAAGGCTTCTCAGCTGTGAGGGACTTTGAGCACATCCCTTTCATCTTAATCCCTGGCAGGTTACAGATTGGACAGCCCAGAAATGCTGATGGGATATCCTTTTGCTTCCTAGAGTTTCTCAACATTTTACCAGTTGTTTCCATTGAACACCAAACTAGTAGGCAGATGGGAATGGCTTACAGTCTATCTCACTCTAGGGAGATCCCTTCCCTCTGAAGCTACTAAGGAACTTTATTCAACTTAAGCCAAGATGCTTGGCTCAAATGAAAAAACCCCATGCCATGCAACAAAATCCTTTTTATACCCAAAGAGTGAGAAAAGGGTTAGGTTCTTGTTAGTAGAATTTTTTTTTCTTACTGAGATTTACCATTTGTGCTCTATAGGGATTAATAATTTTCAAAGGGTTAGAATACCACAAATGTCCTTACCACAGAAACAATTCTGAATATAATTAAATCTTTCATAATTCAGAAAGCACTTCACAGGCGACCATTGTGTAGTGGAAAGGGGTCTGAATGTATAAGCATAGGGCTAATTATTTAAACACTAATTCTGCTACTACATGTAAGATATGGAGGAAATTATTGAATTTCTCTGAACCTGTTTCCACTTGCAGAAAATGAAAGGTTGAATGAAATGAATGACTGAAATGAATGAAATAAAAAGATTAGAGATTCTTAACCTAGGATCAATAAACTTTTTCATTTAATTTTAATAATTATATTTCAATATAATAAATTTCCTTTGTAATGTCCTATTTTAGGCATTTAAAAACATTCTTCTGAAAATGGTCTCATAGACACCACTAGATTGCCAAGGAATTCATGCATGACACCAAAAAAGTTAAGAAGGTCTAAACCAGAAGATAATTGAGGTTTATTTTCCAATGTAAATCTTATAAGCTATGATCTATGTGTGAAGTATCATGGCAAACTGAAATACAGTTAAGCGAAAGAGAATCAAGGGGCGTGAAACTCATTTGAGGAATGTTTTCCTGGGAATATTTTCCATGGAAATGATAGGATAGCTATTTTCCCTATCCATCCATCTTAGACATGCTTCACCTCCATTCACCATTTGCCACCTTTGTTGTTGATGTATATTTCTACCTCATATTATGCTTTCTATTTCTTGCTCCATAAATAGTTATCAAATAAACATTGCCAAAATATTCCATTACAGTTCTCCTATTCTTTAACTATCCCTTTAAATGCCTAAAGTTTCACTCCTTAACTACTGTCCCCTTATATTGTCTCCCCATTGGAATGAAAGTTTCTTGCAGGCAGGAATTGTTTCACTTTTAAAATGCTTAGCATAATTGTTGGTGGAGCTGTGAACAGATCCAACTATTCTGGAGAGCAATTTGGAGCTATGCTCAAAAAGTGATCAAACTGTGCATACCCTTTGACCCAGCAGTGTTTCTATTGGGCTTATATCCCAAAGAAATCATAAAAGAAGGAAAGGGCCCCACATGTGCAAGAATGCTTGTGGCAGCCCTTTTTGTAGTGGCAAGAAACTGGAAACTGAATGGATGCCCATCAATTGGAGAGTGGCTGAATAAATTATTGCATATGAATGTTATGGAATATTATTGTTCTGTAAGAAATGACCAGCAGGATGATTTCAGAAAGGCCTGGAGAGACTTGCATGAACTGATGCTCAGTGAAGTGAGCAGAACCAGGAGATCATTATTCACGGCAACAATACTATATGATGATCAATTCTGATGGACATGGCTCTCTTCAACAATGAAATGCTTCAAACCAGTTCCAATTGTTCGGTGAAGAGAGCCATATACACCCAGAGAGAGAGATGTGAAATGTGGACCACAACATAACATTTTCATGTTCTCTAATGAGGTTTGCTTGCATTGTATTTCCTTTATCGGATTATTCTTTCTTGAAGATACGCTTTCTCCTGCACAAAAAATGATGCAATAACTACACATATATTCGATTTCTTAAGTATTCTAACAATTATCATGTAGTGGATATCCTGCCATCTAGGGGAGGGGTGGGGAGTAGGGGGGAAAATTTGTAACAGAAAGCTTTGTAAGGGTTAATGTTTAGGAATTACCCATACATATGTTTTGCAAATAAAAAGTATTAATAAAAAAATAAAATAAAAAATAAATAAATAAAATGCTTAGCATAATTCTTTCTGTCTAACTATATATTTAAAAGGTACTTAATAAATGTTTTTGTTTTCATTCATCTAATCATTTTATCTGAAAGGAAATAAGATGATAATAATTCCTAGCATTTATATAATACCATAAGACTTTAAAAGTGGGGAGGGGTGCTGTTAGTATCCATATTTTACAAATGAGAAAACAGAGAAGACTGAAATTCTAGTAAGTGTCTGGGACTAGATAGGAATTCATATTCATTCCTTTAGATTCAGCTTTCTATCTATCTGCTGAGTAAATATATTCTTATTGTTCCAGAGGGTAAAAACGGAATAGATGGAGGGGTAGAAGTTATAGGAAGACAACATTTACTTCAATATAAGAATGTTCATGTTAACAATCAAAATGGAATGAGCTGCTTAATGAAATAGTGAGCTTCTAATAGCAGGATATGTTCAGGCAAAGACTGAATGACCAATATTTTATGGAATATTCATAATTTGAAGATTTGAAGAGATATACTCAGAGATCCCTCTTAATTCTATTACAGTACACTAATTATTGTACACGACTGTAGATTTAAAAAGTATAGGAGGTTTGTCTGGGTCTACATAGACTTTTTGCTTTATGCAATAAGATTTTGATAGCAGGTTCTTTATTCATACTCATAGGATTGCAATCAGGATGGCAGAGTCCAAAAACTTCTATAATTTTGATTTTTGTCTTTTATTTTCAAAGAGGACCAAAATGACATCATTATTTTGGGGTCAATGTTTAGTGTGTCTGACTATAACTGCTCAGATCAATATGAATTTTGGAGACAACCACAAAGAGTCCATATGAACGTTTGCAGTGGAGATGTCTAAATTTGCTTATTCCACATTTCTTATCAATTACTGCAATTCTGCTTTTTCTCATAGTGTTTTCATTGATGTTAGCATACCTTGATGAGCAGTGTTCTGCAAATATACCCTAGAAATTAAGAAATTTTATCATAAAGAAAACTTAAATGTTTATATGATGGCATTCTGCAAATATTTCAAGGACTATCATATGGAAGAGTGAGTAGATTGTGTCGGTACTTCCCTAAAAAGCAGAGCTAAATCCAGTGAATGGAAGTTGCAGGTCTGGAGACATGATTCTATTAAATACCCCAAGTGCAAGCATATGATTGCTCTTTTACAACATAAAATCCATATCACTGTGCTGAACATAGAAAACTATGATGGATGCAACTCTTCATTACTGAATAATATCAATATTCAATATAACAAAGAGAATTCTAATGATTAATGTTCATCAATGAAAAAAGTGTCACTTTAATAATAATGAGCTTTCTATAACTGAAGGTATTCAAGTGGACCAACATTGGTCAAAAATGTTGTAGAAGTGATTCTTGTATTAGTTGGGATGTAAGGTGAGTAATATGAGATGGAGGTGAATAGAGAAACTCTTTAGTCTATCTCCTCATTTCTAAGACCCAGAGTAATTAAATTATATCTTCCATTTCACATAGCTAGTTAGTGGCAGAACTGATATTAGACTCCATATCTCCTGACTGCAATTTTATTGTGTTTTTTTAAATAAGTGCTAAGATCCATCTCCAATTTTAAGATTATATGATTATATTTCTATTTTTTTTTCTTTTTTTGACAGTGCAGCAGGACAATACCTTTTCTTGAAGGTTCTGACGGTTAAGATTTTAGATAAATAGGAAGTTGCTGATGTTCCTTACCTTTGGTAGGGCCATGAGTTTTCACTAGAGAAAATATTATTTGGCCTTCTCTAGAGATCAGTTATGAATGGATATGGAATTGGAAAAGGAACTTTGAAACTTTGAGACTCAATTCCCACCCTTGCCAGATTTGTCAAGTCATACATTTTAAAGAACTGAATGGCTGTGTACATTTTTCCCCTGACACTCCTGAAAGCAAAGGTTTAAATAAATTTCTCTTGAAATGAAAGGATTTTAATTAGATGGAAAACCCTTTGCCAAAACAAAGGCTTTTCTATCTATTATCTATTTACCTAATTATATGTCTACCTATTTGTCTACCTATCTATCTCTCTATCTATCTGTTCTACCTCTTTCTCTATCTTTACTTCACACGGCTTTGATAAAATTGGCACTATGGCACAAATTCTAAAAATTGTTTTTACCCAGTGTCTGAAATTATGCTAATGGAATTGTTGTGGGAGGGGTGAAAGAGAATTTTTTTTAACTTGAAGTAAGATGGTTTTCAGTGGTCTAGAAAATGAAACATGCCCAAGAAAATTTAAAGCCATTTTAAAAAAGATGTTGGGGGGGAGGAGCCAAGATGGAGAAAAGTAGACAGGTCTTTGAGCTCTTTCTGACGTCCCTCAGATCAATACCAGGTCAAGCCTCTGAGCAGATTTTAGGGTGGCAGAACCCACAAATATTTGGAGTATAACAAATGTCCAGCAAAAGATATTTTGGAAAAACTCCAAGAAAGATCTATCTCAATCAGGTAGTGTGGGGATGATGTTTGCAGGTTGGCACTGGAGAGCAGTGCAGTTTGGAGAAGCTTCAGCATGCTGGGGAACTTTAGTAAGAGGCTTGTAGCCAAAATACGCAACTTTTGTTACTCTGTCCTAGTTCAGAAGCCAACGGATCAACATATTAGCTGGGAGACCTCCAATGAGACATCAAGAATCAGTTAAACAGGGGCAGCTAGGTGGCACAGTGTGTACAGTACCAGCCCTGAAGTCAGGAGGACCTGGGTTCAAATCTGGTCTCAGACACTTAACATTCCCTAGCTGTGTGACCCTGGACAAGTCACTTAACCCCAATTGCCTCAGCAAAAAAAAAAAAAAAAAACACGGAAAAATAGAAGAAAATGTAAAATACCTTATTGGAAAAACCACTGACCTGGAAAACAGACCAAGGAGAGACAATTTAAGAATTATTGGACTACCTGAAAACCATGATGGAAAAAAAGAGCCTAGACAATATCTTTCAAGAAATCCTCAAGAAAACCTGCCCTGATGTTCTAAAACCAGAAGGTAAAACAACCATTGAAAGAATCCACTGATCACCTCCTGAAAGAGACCCCAAAATATAAACTCCAAGGAATATTGTAGATAAATTCCAGAATTATCAGATTAAATAGAAAATATTGCAAGAAGCCAGAAAGAAACAACTCAAATATCAAGGAGCCACAATCAGGATTACACAGGACCTAGCAGCTTCCTCCTTAAAGGATCAAAGATATTCTGGAGGGCAAAGAAACTTGAATTGCAGCCAAGAATCAACTATTCAGCAAAATTAAGCATTTTATTTTAGGGGAAAAGATGGACATTCAATAAAATAGAGGTTTTTCATTCATTTTTGATGAAAAGGAACAGAGCTGAACAGAAAATGTAATATTCAAATACAGAACTCAAAAGAAGCATAAAAAAGTAATAAAAAAAAGGAAGAAAAAAACTGTTTTTAAAGATTAAATTTTTTGCATTTCCATATGGAAACATGACATGTTTCACTTTTGAAAAATGAATATTTATTAGGGGTATACTTAGAGGGTATAAGTATAATTTATCTTTACTGTGATGATTCAAAAAAGAAGCTATCAGTGGAAAAGGGATTGTCCTGGAAGAAGAGGGAAGGGGAGGTAAAATGGACTAAATTCACATGAAAAGGCAAAAACACATATTTCAATTGAGAGAAAGAAAGGAGGGGATGAGCATTTGGGAACCTTAATCTCATCGGCTCATTTGGCTCAAAGAGAGAATATCAACATAGTTAGAAACTTGTCTAATTCTATAGGAAAATAGAAGGAGAAAGGTGAAAGGAAAGGGAGAGATAAAAGAAAGTAGAACTGAAATAAAAGGGGATAGGTATAAAAAAGGGAGAGGGACTGTAAAAGGGAAGGGAAGATTGAGGGAGGTAATGGTCAGAGCGAAACACTGGTGAAGAGGGAAAAGGGAAAAGAAAAGGGAAAAATATAACTTGGGGAAAATAAGATGGCAAGAATACATAATTAGTCATTTTAACTGTGAATATGATTGGGATGGACTCTCCCATAAAACAGAAGTGTACAGTAAACTGGATTAACAGTCAGAATCCTATAATATGCTGTTAAATAATATGCTATAAGAAACACATTTAAAGCAGAGTGACACATACAGAGTAAAGGTAAAATCTAGAGTAGAATCTATTATGCTTTAGCTGAAGTAAAAAAGAAATCAGGTGTAAAAGTCTGATATAACTTTGTTTTGAAGAAAGTCTTGACAGAGGAAAAATGACATATTTCTACTGGGAAAGAACATTCTCTTTGACAGAAGTTATAGATTTAGGAAGGAGGACCATGTAAACAAGCTATAAGAAAGAGAGGTTCATCTATTTCTGTGCAAGACTTTTCATTAGTTCAATTGATTTAACCCAAGAAAGTAAGGACTAACAGATATCACAGCTAAATAAAATAAAAAACTTTGAGTTTTAAATAAAAATTCACCAAATAGCTTTATTTGTCAGCTATGCATTTAGTACAACTTTAGAAAAAATATTAAAGTCCTTTGGTCTGATAAATTTAAATCATCTACCATTATATTTCAATGTTTAAGATACATTTCAATGAAGTTATAGGCTTTAGATTTGAAGGAATGTTCCCTATTTAAAATAAATATACTTTTGTTTTCCTGTGAGAAGAGAAACATCTTAAATGCTTCATCTAAGATCTTACTGGATATACAAGTCTTATAGAAATGAAATCGGAGAAATGAAATGACAGGGGATTCATAAATGAGATAGATAACTAAGAGGAAGACAGATCATGAGGGTGGGGTCAAAGACAAATTTTAAAAGTCACATTTTCAAAGCTGTACTGTAAAGCTACAACCTAGGAGAAAAGGGATACTGGATCAGTCTTTAAAATGAATAAAGGCATTAAATTGATAAAGATTTTAAACAACAGAAATATTTAATGTTAGAGAGGTTGTGAGAAGAGAGGCCTATTAATTTACTCTCAGAGAAGCTGTGAATTGCAATGACACTTTTGTAAAATTATGAGAAAAATGTTCTTAAATTGTCTGTAACCTTTGCACCAACCATCCAACCACTAAATTTGTATTTCAAAGAGGACAACAAAAGGGGGGAAAAGGACTATATCATGCATGCATGCATGCATATACATATGTAATATGTACACATACATTTAATACATAGTACATGCATGTGTGTGCATGTAGTTTTATATTGTGTGTTCTGTACATGTTTACATGCAAAGAAACAATTTGTGCTACTATGAACATGTATGCACACAATTTGTAATAGTAACATTAGGAAAAGAAAAATAGTTTATCCAGTGATTGGAAGATGGCTGAACGATTGTGTATATGAGAATATACCTGTGAGATATACAGGAGAGTATTAATCAATCAAAAAAATTTATTATTTTTTACATGCTAGACACTATGCTGGGTATATAAGTACAGATAATGGAACAATCCCTCCTCACAAGAATCTTATGTTTTAATAGGAGAATTAATAACCACCCATATAAATATATACATAATAAATAAAAAGTGAAAAAAATCACAATCATTTCATACAAGTTGAGGAGGAAGGGTATCAGCATTTGGGGGATCATGAAAGCTTCATGTTGTAAATAATTGTTGAATTTTCATTTTAAAAAAGGGATTCTGTTAGTTGGAGGTATAGAGATAATACATTCCTAAAATATGGGAGTCAGTACAAAGGCCCAGAATTGGACAATAGAGTATTGTATATGAGGAACAGAGAGAAGACTAGTTTGTCTGTATGGCAAAGTGAGGAAGAGGGAGAAAAGAATTAAGCTACATGGGATTCTGAGGGATTACAAAGGAAAAATACATATACATACATAGATATGTTTTTATGTGTATATACACATACATGGAAAAAGAGAGAGCAAGACAGAGATGGAGACAAAGGGACACATAGAGCAGGAACACAGAGAGACAAAGACAGTGAAAGACAGACACAGAAACACAGAAACAGAGCGTGCATTTAGGGTTCCAGTTTTCCAGTCCTTAAATAGAGAAAGACACTTTTACTACTTTTACTTCCAAAATAAGTTTTTTTTTTCAATATTCCCCTAGGGATGTCTCCTTAGAACCTGTGTTATCTCACATTGATGTTGACACAAAGTACAAAGTATTCATAGGGAAAAAATTTAGGTAATGGATAATCTTTGTACCTTTATACTTTATTGAGCCCTACTTTTGCATGCTATCTCTGGTGCTTTCTCTTGATCATCATTTTGGGTTTCCTGGTATTTTAATTGGCAAAGACCCAACATGTTATCTTTTCTGTCTCCTAAATCTTTTCACTGTTGGTTCTTTTTGGATAGTTCTTGTTTTTTTCATTGATTTAGAGAGCTCTTGGTGAAGAAATTTTTTTCTGCCAGTACAGATGTGCAATTGTTTTGCAATTTATAGTTTCAGAGATTTGTCTAAGAGATTAAATAACTTGTCTAGGGTCACATGGCCAACTAGTACTTTGGAGTTTGTTTGTTTTTTTTTTTTTTCATTGAATATCCTGGACACCTAAATTGGTTGAGGAGATAAATGGTTAATGGTGCAATACCTGGCTGGCCTATAAGATATATCACATGACTATTCTCAAAAAAGCTTTCCCTTTCATTTATATCTCAAATATTCTTGAAGATCACCATTTACCTTCTACATCCACAAATCTCTAAGCATAGGTCAGGTATAGAATAAGGAATCTTGTCCAGTGAAGTGACTCAAAAAATTCAAAAATATGAAAGCAAAGTATCATTGTATATGTAGAGTAGTATAAATATACATATTTATATATATGAAATTAAACTTAGATATGGTAGTATGCTCCTGCAGAAACATCACTTAGCTATGATCAGAACTCATGACTGATTTGAGTCATTCATTTGAATGACTTCCAAATTTGCTTCCCAGTAAACCCCAATCTTATCTTCTCAGTTCTTGACTTGACATACTTACTACTATAATGGAACCTCAATAAAGTTTTTTTTAAGACCCACCTTTGAAAGCTCCATCTAATCAGGTCTTAGGCCTAGTGGTCTGACTCTGAGTAAATGACTTAATCATTCTCTGCCTCAGTTTTCTCAACTGTAAAATAAGGATAATAATAACACCTATCTGTCAGGGATGTTGTGAGGATAATAGGAGATAATATTTATAACACAGTTAACAGCACTTAGCACAGTGGACACTTAATAAATATTCCTTTCCTTCCTCCCTCCTTTCTTTATTTCCTCTCTATGTTCCTTTATCATTTATGTCTTACTTCTCTATGTCACTTATTTCTTCTGAATGAAACAGTGCTGTTCATCATAGTATCATAGAATGATCATTCAAGAGCTGGATGGTACCTCAGAGGCCATATGATCCAATTCTTAACCCTTTCATTTTATTGATGAGAAAATTGAGGTTGAGAGAGATTAAAATCTTATCCAAGGTCTCAAGTAACAAATGCTGGAGATAAGATTTGAATCTATAAACTTAGACTTTAGAAATATTCTGAACCCTTTTGACAATAACCACACCACCTTTTCCTAGTCTTAAGGTCCATTCTAGCTCTGAATCAATCAATCACTCAATTAGGATATATTTATTAATCTATTATCCTGTAATCCTTTTTTTTCCTTTCCAGGGATCACCATTAATCCAGTGATACCTCTAACTGAGATCCCTGAGATGTTTGTCACTGTTGGACTATCCATCAGTACTCCCAAGATAGGATCCAAGCTTGACCCTTTTTCTGATATACCATCTATTATTAAGCTGGAGCAACCAAATCCATTAATATCATCAGTTATCAAGACAATTCATGCAAAAACATCTTTAAATTTTTACTAATTTCCATCCTTGTGATAGCACAAAAATGATACTTAAGAAAAACTTTTTTGATGTCTTTTAATTTTTGAAAAAGTTTTATTGATGTGTTATTTTTACAAGTATTTTCAAATTTTCTCCAAATCATTAAGATCTCTCAAAGTTAAATCACAGTTAAGCAAAACTAAGAAGATAACAACTTCATCTAAAAGTTCATGTAACTTTCTATGTCTATGATACCCTCTTTCACAAACTTTCTAACTTTAAAATGTTAATTTTACTGATAAGACATATATATATTTGTCCTCTTTTTCTCTTTCCTACATCCTAAATCTACCACCTTTCTATCTGGAGGTGAAGATATGTTTCATCATATTTTTGAAATCGATGATGGTCACTATATTTATCATAATAATTACAGCTTTCAGTTTATCTTAATGGTATATTTATTGAACATATTAATCTCCTAATTCTGCTCATTTTATTCTTTATCAGTTCATAAAAGTCGTCTTGAAAATGTTTATTTTTATATCATAACATAAAAATTGTTTTCTCATTCTACTTATTTTACTCTGCATTGGTTCAGTTAAGTCTCTTCAAGTTTTTTTAAGATCATCTATTTCCTCATTTTTTACCAAAAAATATTATTTCATCAAATTTCTATGTGGCAATTCATTCAGCCATTCCACAATTGATAGGAATTTCCTTAGTTTCAATTTCTTCTGCCACCATAAAAGGGTTTCTATAAATATTATTGTTCATTTAACATATCTCCCCCCGCCATTTCCTTTATTTCTTTTAGCTATAGGCCTAGCAGTGGTATAACTAGGTCAAAGCATATGTTCTGTCAAATAACATCTTGTGTATAATTCCAAATTGTTTTCTGGAATGGGTATTAATTGTGTGTTTACCAACATTGCATCAAAGTACCTATTTTCCCATGGTCCCTTCAAAATTTACCATTTTCCTTTTTTAAATTTATTTTTTAAGAAGCATTGCTTTAAGAATCATATTGGGAGAGAAAAATCCAGTCAAAAAGGAAAAGCCATGGAAGAGATTTAAAAACAGAAAAAAAGAAGTGAACATAGCATGTGTTGATTTACATTCAATCTTCTTAGTTCTTTTTCTGGATGCAGATGCATTTTCTGTCCAAAATCTATTAGGGTTGCTTTGAATCACTGAATCACTGAAAAGAACCAAGCCTTTCATAGTTGATCATCACATATTCTTGCTGTTGTTGTGTACCATGGATTCTTGGTTCTGCTTGTTTTGCTCAGCATTACTTCATGAAAATCTTTGCAATCCTTTCTAAAATTAGCTTGCTCATCATTTTTATAGAATAATAAATTTTATACAACAATAATATTCCATTATCTTCATATACTACAGCTTGTTCAGCCATTCTCTAATTGATTGGCAATCTACTAGTTTTCCAATTCTTTTCTACCACAAAAAGAGCTGCTACAAACATTTTTGTACATGTAGGTCTTTTTCCCTCCTTTATGACTTCCTTAGTATACAGACCAAGTAATGAAACTGCTGGATCAAAGTTATATAGTCCTTTGGGCATAATTCTATATTACTCCCTAGAATGGTTGGATCACTTCACAACTTCACCAACAATGAATTAGTGTCCCAGTTTTCCCACATCCCCTCCAACATTTATCATTATTTTTTTTCCTGTCATCTTAGACCTAGTCTGACGGGTGTGAGGTGGCGTCTCAGAGATGTTTTAATTTGCATTTCTCAAATCAATAGTGATTTAGAGTACTTTTTCATATGATTATAGATGGCTTTAATTTCACCATCTGAAAATTGTCTGTTGATATCCTTTTATATCCATTTATCATTCATTTGGAGAATGCCTTGTATTCTTAAAAATTTGACATAGTCCTTTATGTATTTTAGAAATGAGACCATTATCAAAAGATTTGGCTATAAAGATTTTCCCCCAGCTTTAAACTTACCTTTTAATCTTTTTTCTGTGGTTTTGTTTGTGAAAAACTTTTTAGTTTAATGTAATCAAAGTTGTCCATTTTACCTTTCATAATGTTCTCTAGTTCTTCTTTTGTCATAAATTCCTCCCTTCTACAAAGATCAGTTAGGTAAATTATCCCTTGTTCTCCTAATTTGTTTATGATATCATCCTTTATGCCCAAATCATTTTGGGTATCCATTTTGACCTTATTTTGGTATGAGGTGTGAAAAATAGATCTATGATTAATTTCTGACATATTATTTTTCAATTTTCCCAACAATTTTTGTTAGTGAGTTCTTATTCCAGAAGCTGAAGTTTTGGGTTTTATCAAATATTAGATCACTATAGGCCTCAATTATTGTGGTATTGACTCACCACTCTATTTCTTAGTACAAAATGGTTTTGATGACTGCTGCTTTATTATATAGTTTTAGGTTTGATACCATTAAAGCACTCTCCTTTATATTTTTTTCATTAATTCCCTTGATATTCTTGACCTTTTATTCTTCCAGATGAATTTTGTTATTATTTTTTTCTAGTTCTATAAAATAAAATTTTGGCAGTTTGATTGGCATGGCACTCAACAAGTAGACAAATTTAGGCAGAGTTGTTATTTTTATTATATTAGCTTGGTGTAGCCAAAAACAATTGATATTTTTCCAACTGTTTAGATCTGACTTGATTTGTGTGAGAAATGTTTTGTAAATCTGTTTATATAGTTTTGGGGTTTGTCCTAGCAGGTAGACCACCAAGTAGTTTAATTAGTCCAGAGTAATTTTAAATGGAATTTCTCTTTCTATTTCTTGTTGATGGGTTTTGTCAGTAATATGTAGAAATGCTGATGATTTGCATGGGTTTATTTTATATCCTACAACTTTGATAAAGCTGCAAATTTTTTCCAATAGGTTTTTGAATGATTTTCTAGGATGTTCTAAGTATAAAATCATATCATCTGCAAAGAATGATAGTTTTATTTGCTCATTGCCTATTCTAATTCCCTTAATTGTTTTTCTTTTCTTATTGCTAAAGCCAGAATTTTTAGTACAATGTTGAATAATAGTGGTGATAATGGGCATCACCCCTAATCTTATTGGGAATGTGTCTAGCTTTTCTCTTTTACAAATAATACTTGCTGTAGGTTTTATATAAATAATGCTTATTATTCTAAGGAAAGCTGTTTTTGATCCCCATGTTATCTACTGGTTTTAATAGGAATGGAATTTTGACAAAAGTTTTTTATGTATCTATTGAGATTATCATATGATATCTGTTGGTTTTGTTATTGATATGATTGATTATGATAATAATTTTCTTGATATTGGACCAGCCCTGCATTCTTGGTATAAATCTCACTTGGTCGTAGTATATTATTCTGCAGATAAATTGCTGTAATCTTTTTGTTAATATTTTATTTAAAATTTTTGCATCAATATTAATTAGGAAAATTGGTCTATAATTTTCTTTTTTCTGTTTTCAGCCTATCTGATTTATGTATCAGCACCATAATTGTGTTATAAAAGGAGTTTGGAAGGATTCCTTCTTCCTCTGTTTTTTCCAATATTTTATATAGTATTGGGATTAATTGTTCTTTAAAAGTTTGGTAGAATTTGCTTGTGAAACCATTTGACCCTGGAGATTTTTATTAAGGAAGTTCATTAATGACTTGTTCAATTTCTTTTTCTAAAATAAGACTATTTAACCTGGGAAATTTACATTTTTGTAAATATTCATCCATTTCAGGTAGATTGTCAGATGATATTATACAGTTGGGCAAAATACCTCCTAATTATTGCTTTAATTTCTTTTTCCTTGGTGGTAAGTTTGCTTTTTTTTTTTTTTTTTTTTTTTGGTGCTGGTGATTTTTTTTCTTTACTTTTTCTGATAAAATTAACCAAAGGTGTATTTATTTTGTTGGTTGTTTTCATAAAACCAATTCTTAGTTTTATTTATTAGTTCAATAGTTCTCTTAATTTCTATTATTAATCTCTTCTTTGAGTTTCAGTATTTCTAGTTTGGTATATAATTGGGGTTTTTAAATTTTTTCTAGCTTTTTTAGTTTTATGTCTAATTCATTGAGCTCCTCTTTCTCTATTTTATTCATGTAGTTATGTAGAAATAGAAAGTTTCCCACAAAAATTGCTTTGGCTACATCTCATAACTTTTAGTATGTTGTCTCATTATTGTCATTATCTTGAATGAAATTATAGATTGTTTCTGTGATTTGTTGTTTGACCCAATCATTCTTTAGAATTAGATTATTTAATTTCCAATTGGTTTCTATCTTTCCCTATCCCTTTATTGAATTTACTTTTTATTGCGTTGTAGTCTGAAAAGGAAACATTTTTTATTTCTGCCTTTCTGCATATGATTGGGAGGTTTTTAATGCCCTAATATACAGTCAATTTTTGTGTAGGTGCCATGTACTATTGAGAAAAAGGTCCCTATTCAATTTTCTCCAAAAGTCTATCATATGTAGGTTTACTAGGATCCTTTAACTTTCCTAGTTTCTTTATTTTGTGGTTAAATTTATCTGATTCCAAGAGAGAAAGGTTGAGGTCCCCCACTAGAATAGTTTTGCTATGTATTTCTTCCTCTAACTGGCTTAAAATCTTCTCTAGGAATTTGCCTGCTCTAATACTTGGTACATACACATTTAGTTACTTTACTACATTATTATTTATGGTACCCTTTATCAAGATGTACTTTCCTTTCTTATCTCTTTTAATAAGATCTATTTTTATTTTTGCTTTATCTGAGATTAAAATTGCTACCCTGGCTTTTTTTTTTACTTCAGCTGAAGTTTAATAAATTATATTCCAGCCTTTTACCTTTGCTCTATATGTGTCTCTCTGTGTCAAATATGTTTCTTATAAACAGCATATTGAAGGATTCTGTTATTTTAATCCACTCTCCTATTTGCTTCCCTTTTATGGGACAGTACATCCCATTCACATTCACAGTTATGATTATCAGCTCCATATTTCCCTCCATCCTGTTTTCTCCCATGTAAAAACTTGTTTTATCTTTTTCTACCCTGTCCCCAGTCTTGTATTTTTTCCACTCCAACCACTATCATATCTCTTATCATCCATCCCTCCTTCTCTTAGTAATGTTTTTTTTAATCCACTCTACCTACTACCTTATCTTCTATCAGCCCTTCTCCCCTTCTCTTACCTTTTCCCTTACTTTTTCTGCCCTCCATTCTATCCTGTCCCTCTCTTTTCTTTTCCTCTTCCTTATAGGGTGAGATAAATTTCTATGCCCAACTGAATTATTAAATTATTCCCTCTTAGAGCCAAAACTGATGAGATAAAGCTTTAGAAAATGAGCATTCTCCCCTCCCTTCTTTCCTTCCACTGTAATAGGTCTTTTGCTCTTCTTCATGTGAACTAATTGTCCCATTATATCTCCCCTTCCCTCTTTTTCCAGTACAGACTTTTTTCACCCCTTAATATCTTTTTCTTTGATGTTATCACATGAGAATACATTCACAACCACACCCTTAGTCCATGTGATACCCCCCTCTGTCTGCCCCAGTGACAGATACAGTTCTCAAGAGTTACAGATATTGTTTTCCCATCTAGGGATGTAAACAGTTTAAACTTTAAAGTAAATCATTTTCCCCCTATTTACCTTTGTAAGCTTTTCTTGATTCCTGTGATTAGAGATCAGATTTTCTGTCTAGTTCTGGGCTTTTCTATAGAAATTAATGAAAGTCTTTTATTTCATTGAAGTTCCATAGCCTCCCCTGAAAGGTGATGTAGAATCTTGCTGGGTAGTTAATTCTTGGTACTTTGCCTTCTATGGTATTACAGGCCTACCTATTCTATATTGTAGAAGCTACCAGATCCTGGGTAATCCTGATTGTTGGTTCTTGATATCTGAATTGTTTTTGTCTGACAGCTTACAGTATTTTTTTTCCTTGAGATTGTAGTTTTGGAGTTTCACAACAAAGTTCCTTAGAATTTCCTTTGTAGGATCCCTTTTTGAAAGTGATCAATG
>JAJPUD010009099.1:0-31484 GCA_023553655.1 Myrmecobius fasciatus | reverse complement strand
CTTCCCTCCTAATCTTGTCTGCATTGATTTTGTTTGTACAAAAACTTTTTAACTTAATATAGTCAAAGTTATCTATCTGGTTTTCAATTAAGAGTTCCAGTTCTTCTTTGGACATAAATTTATTCCATCTCCAAAGGTCTGAGAGGTGAACTATATTACATTCCTCTAATTTACTTATAGTATCACTCTTTATATCCAGATCATGAACCCATTTAGATCTTATCTTGGTATGTGGTGTTAGATGTGGGTCAAGCCCTAATTTCTTCCACACTAGTTTCCAGTTTTCCCAGCAGTTTTTGTCAAATAGTGAATACTTATCCCAAAAGCTGGGGTCTTTGGGTTTATCAAAAACCAAATTGCTATAGTTATTGCCTAGTTTGTCTTGTGATTCTATCCTATTCCACTGATCGACTACTCTATTTCTTAGCCAGTACCAAATGGTAAAACCAAGCTTTTAAAGCTCTAACTTCTTGACTCCCATGTGACTTCTGAAGTTGCTTGCAGCTGCAAGAACATTTCCCTGATCAATAGATTGGGGAAGACTTTAGTTAATAGAATGAAATTCCCTTTAAACCTAGCTTTGTTCCATCTGCATCCTCTCTCCTGGAAGGCTAGAGACAATGAGGATATGTACATATACAGATATATATATATATATGTATATACATATATACATATATATATGTGTGTGTGTGTATTTACATACATATATATGTATATATATATGTGTATATATATACACACATACACATACACACACATATATAAAGTTTAGTTACTAGCAGTTGATGTCTGGGTGTTCTAGACAGATGATGCATTGCTTAGGAATGGGAAAGGAAGTGTTGCATTCAGTCCAGCCCATTTACAATTCACATCAGATTAGAAAGTGCATTTCACCTTGTGAAACTAAAAAACACAGCACTTCAGCCAGATCTACAGCAAGCCACCATATCTTCTGTGGCATCCCATTAATCTAAACCTTCCAGTTTGGCTGATAAGAGTAGGTGGGTTAAGGCTTCCTAAATTACAGCTCACCCAGCAATACATGGACTCTGCTTGTATCCTCAGTTCCTTTCACTAATGTTGACTTTCTGCATTCTTCTTTGGCTATTTTAATAATGGCTTAGCACCTACTGGAAGAAGGAAAGGGAATACAGGATTTGGGAGTATAAGGGACTTATCTAATACCCTTAATTTATAGATGAATAAACTGAGACTAAGGGAAGTCAAATGGTACCCACACTGTTACCTATGATGAGCAAATGATAGAAATGGAATTTCAAAACAGAATATCTGCCTCGCCACCTGGAGGTATTCATGTTACATAATGTTAGGCAGATGAATATTATTGAGAGAGGTGTTTGGGAAGGAAAAAAAGAATATATCAGATCAAGTATTCAACTCTATGATAGAGTCAGCTATAAAGTAAGGAAAATCCAACTCCCTTTTTGTTTCCAAGTTGCATATTAAAACTATAGGTTTCTCTCCATTAAAAGAAAGTTAATTTTTTTAAAATCCAAATTTGCAAAAGAAATAATTTAAAGGTTGATCATTGCCACTGCATAATAATTATTTACCTTATAAAATGACACACCAACAAGGTTCCTATACTTCCTCTTTTTTTTTTTTTAGTCAACTGGTGTTTTATTTAATTCCTTTTTTGTTGGTAGTACATAAAAACATGAAAAGATATATGGCATGTGTACATTGGGAAATGGAAATTATATCACTTTATGTTCATGAAGGAAAGTGTTTAAGGCATTATTACTCCTTTTTTTAAAATGGATTGTTTAGTTTCCCCATCAACTAATCTAGCAATAAATTTCTTTTTTTTAATTTTTTTATTAAAGCTTTTTATTTGTATAACATATGTATGGGTAGTTCCTTGGCATTGATCTTTACACCTATACTTCCTGTTAATTATTCAATTAAAAATACTTAATTTACCAAAAAGAAAAAAAACATACAAAAAAATACATATTGCATAAAGCAAACCAGTGAAGCATTTCTTAAACATCTACTTTCTTAAGCACAGTCCTAGGCACTGGATATGTAAAGACAAAAGTGAAACATACACACATATGTATGTATGAATATATATGTGTGTGTGTGTGTAAACCCTCATCAATGGCTGGAGGGACCAGCTATTGAGAAGAAGTTCTTCCGCTTGTTAGTATTTCTTAGAGGGGGAAGAGACAAGTACAAATTTGTTTTTTTTTAATTTAATTGAATCACATTTTTGCTATAATATTTTTGGTTTTGTATTTTCAGTGCCTAGTCCTGTGTCCCTCATATAGTAAGTGCTAAAGCTGAGTTGCAAAGAAATCCAGGGATTCCTAGAAAGTGAAAGGAGGAAGAGAACATCCTAAGCATAGATATCAGTTAGAGTAGAACAGACATTGGAAATGGAGATGGATGATAATAAGCAAGAAGACCAATATGGCTGAAACACAGTGCATGTGTAAGAAACTTGTGGCAGGACTAAACTATAAAATGTTTTAATTTCTCAACAGGGAGATTTATATTTGATGCTAGAAGTACTACGAAGCAAAGTATATGAGCAGAGTTCTAACAGAATTTAAATATTTGGGGACCATTTCTTATCTAATGTGCGAAGGCTAAAATATTTGATGAAATTATCTTTATTCTTTTTCTTTCTTTATATCACTGATATTTCATGTACTTCCCCTCCAACCTCTATGTAGTATATATACTATGTAGTGAACTAGTAGAGAGAGAAATATTTGGATTAAAATAAGCATATTTTCTACACCAAGGAGGTAGTATGCTTGGGGAAAAAAGAGCATCATATAATATATACATAAATGAATAAACATAATCTGCATACATCATATACATTAATTAAATATTTATGCATATATGCATATATACACACTTATATAAACATATATATGTATATCTTTCCATTTTTATTCTTATCATCCTAATTCAGACCATTATTACTTTCTCATCTATATTATTTCAGTATCCATTGAGCTATTCTCCATTTATTCCCTTCATTACATCTTCCTATAGAAGTTACTGTCTTTCCCAATAAATTTTCAATGGTTTTTCATTATTCATGAAGAAAAGGAAACAAAAGATAATCCTTGCTATTTTTAAGGTCTTTCTGTGATCTGGCTCCAGAGTCAGTAGGGTAGAAAGCATTGCATATGAATTGGGACATCAGTTTTAACTAAATGATTTCTGTGCTTTCTGCCAAGTCTAAAACCCCAAATTTTCCTATTCTAATTTTCCATTCTTATTTTCCACTGTTCACCATCTTGTGCCCAACATTCAAATTAAACTGTACATTCACCACTTCTGAAATGTACCACATAATTTCTCATTTTTATGCTTTTGCTTATCATATTCTATTTTAAATTTCCTTCCTATTTCTTTCCTAATCCCTTCTTCTTTACCTATTGAAATTCTACCTATCCTTCAAAAATTCATTTGCCATTGGTCCTAGCTAAACTTTCCTGATCAACCCACTGACAGTGTTTGTCTTGTCCTGAAAAGCCTGCAACCCTTTTTGTGTCATATAGCATTGATCATGCTGTATTCCAATCAAAAAGGCTCACATGTTGGTTCGCATATATTAGAATACATTCTTTCATACTGGTTATGTTTCATACCCTGAAAAGCTCTCTTCCCTTACCTCTACCATTTGAACTCCCTAATTATCTTGAAGGCTCAGTCCATGTGTCACTATCTATGAAAGTCCTTTCCTGATGCACCAATTTGTTAGTGTCTTCTCCTCAATCCTAAATTAATTTTTATCTGTCAGAGGAACTGGGAAGGAATTCCAATTCTGTTATTCATGTGACCTCTTTTGACCTAAGGCAAGTCACTCTTTCTGCATCAGGGTTTCCTCATCTGTAAGATGAGGTTGGACCAAATGAATTCTTACATGTCTTCTGGCTCTAAGGGTGTATCTAATTTCCCCTCAGGATAAATAAGCTCCTTGAGTTCAGATGCTATTTTGTTTTGTCCTTGTATGTCTATTACTTAGCACAAGTATTCTATTTTCTAAGTGCTTAATAAATGTCCCTAGAATCAAAACTGATCAATCTTGTCTTTTGTTGGTATAACATTTCTTTGTTTCCCATATCAGATGAAAACTCCCTGAGGAAAAAGACTCTGTCTCATTCATCTTTATATTTATGGTAAACTTATCATTCATTATGCCCTGTTCTGAGTAGGTACTCAAAAATATGTATTAGTTGAATGAATGAAAGTTCATGGTCAATAGGATAAAAGCTCTTCTGGTAAGAATCATAAGGTGTTAAATTTCATGTGTAATTGAACTAAGTCAATAAGTTGGAACCAGCTCCTGGATTCTAATTTGTTTCTGTCATAGTTTAATGCTACATTTTATTCTTTCCTTAGCTTGCAAGTAGCACACAGCCATCCATTTAGCTTTTTGCTAGCAGTTAATTTAATGTTTCACCTCACCTAACAAAATTATAGTATGGTGAGGAAAAGCTTTGCATCCCCAAACCTGCAATGCTGAATGGAAATTTGTAATCAAATAACCCTTTATCATGAGGTCTCATTTATTTCTGGTACTTTTCATAATAAATTGTTCTGGATTGTGGTAGCTATAATGATGGTATGGGATCTCTCAGTTGAGAGTCCTACAAGTTCAATTTTAGGCAGGTCCTAGAAGAGAAAGGAGGTTCCTTATCCAAAACTAGCCTAGCACTAGTACTTCCAGTTTGAGATCTATATCTAGGATTTTATTATCCCTTGGTATTTATTATGACCAACCAAAGTAGAAGTACTCCTCAATAACCACAAGATTAAAGTCTTCAGGATTCTAGGTACTACAATAAAATCACTAGCCTCTACCCTAACTCATAGCAGTTACTATTCTCCTTCTCATAGAAAGCAATGCTTGCTGTTAATGATACTTCACAGCATGGCTTCTGGAGAGGAAATCAATTATCTGATGAAGAAGAAGTGAGGGGCAGAAATTGGAACGAATTAACTGGGACATAGTATTGTCTTCCACAGGGCTTGTTCCCAATTATCTTGCAAATCCTGGATACCATAGGTCTGGATTTCCAGATATAATAAATGTACTTTTTCTTATGGCAATGTCCGTATGTACAAACACTAGTATATTCTATAATAAATTCTAATAGCTATAAAGTAACTTCCCACTGCCTCCCTGGCAAAATTGGCTGATAACCAAGATCCAAAAAGATGAAGATGTAGACTTTCAAGCTCTTCGCTTTCAGAGATGAAATCCATTCATGTCAGAACTGGAAATTTTTGTTGCCTCTCACCATAAGCAATGGAATCAAAGAAATATCAGAATTAAAAGAGATATCATTGTAGTCCAGACCCTTCATTTTAAAGCTACTGAAGATCATAGAGATTATGTCCCTGTGTGACATAAGAATACTCCGGGCAAAATTCTGATTTTCATTCTTACAAAGAAATTTTTGGATAATAATGGTGGGAGTAGGAAATGAAGAGTAAGAAGGGAGACAGGAAGATGCTGTGCAAAGAAAAATCCTTTCCATATATGTTTATTGCCAACAACAAATGCTGTTGTCTTTCAGTGAGAATAGAGAAAACGGAGAAGAATCAGGGAAAACAGCAGTCAAAAGTTACACGTATACATACACAAACACACACACACACACATACATTCATTTTGCCAAATACCAGGTTTCCTGAAACATTTGGTTAAGGCACTAATGACTTTCAAGGAGATATGACTCATCAAGGGAAAAGTCTGCCTTCAATGCCACATGGTATAATATAAGTGATCTTTGTTGCTCAGAGACTCTGCCAGCATAACAAGATCTCTGAAATACGCTAGCACACTGAAAAGGTTTCAACTATGGGTCCAGCAATGGACCTGTGTCAGCTGGCTGAAGACCAGCTTATATAAATGCAGAGGAGTTAATTTTCGTTATGACTTTTTAGGACTTTCTCAACTATTAAGATCTTATCAATCAATTTATAAAAGAATAATATTTTTCAAATGTTGGCAAAAATGCATAAAATACAAGTCTGGTTAAATTTGATGACAAAGAAAATATAGGAAGAGATCTAATGTTTGAGATATAATTCATTGAGTGCAAAAGTATCAGATAAGTTGATAAGTTGCTCCAGTACCGAAACTGATCCAAGGAACATGCTGCAATTTATGTTATTAATAGATTACATTAGAATATATGGGTACATACAACATGCTGGAATGTGTCCTGCATGTATAATATAGTTATCCCAATACTCTAAGGTGCCTGAACCCTGATTCACACAAGTACATAGATAGCATTTCAGCATTTACTGGTGGACAGATGTATGAGCACTGTATGGACCCATAATCTTGGCTGAAATTAAACAGAGTACATGAGAAGAAAGAGCTTCATATACTGTAAATATTTTGAATCATTAAAAACAGAGTAGTCAGTTTTATGCACCAAAGAATGACCCAGTAGAGATCAATGGTTATAGAATTACCAATCAAGAAATGAGAGCACCAGCACTTCAACTGTGTTGACCTAACTAGGATACAGAATAGTATACAGGGAACATAAATAATTCAAACTCATAAAGATTTGGAAATTATGGGGATATCCTTCAATTGGGGAATGATGGAACAAATTGTGGTTTATGAATATAATGGATTACTATTTTGTTATAATAAATAATGAGTAGGCAGATTTCAGAAAAACCTGGACTTACAAAAACAAAGTGAATTGAAATATAACATTGTAAGAGCAAGATTGTACAATGATCAACTATGAAAGACTTAGCTTTTCTCAATTATATAATGATCCAAGAATTCCAAAAGACTCACAATAGAAAATGCTAATAACATCCAGAGAAAGAACTATAGAGTCTGAATGCAGATCAAAGCATACTATTTTCACTTTTTTTATTGCTGCTTTCTTCCATGGTTATTCCCTTTTGTTATGATTCTTCTTTCACAACAGACTAATGTTGAAACATGAATAATATGAGTGTACCTGTAAAATGTATATTAGATTTCTTGCTATTTTGGGAAGGGGTTAGGAGAGAGAGGAAGGGAGAAAAAAAATTGGAACTCAAAATCTTATAAAAGTTGATTTTGATAATAACAAAGCATATCTGGAAGAACAAAAGGTCAAGAATTTAAAGAGAATTAATGAAAAATGTAAATGAAGGTGAACAAGTTATACCAGACTTAAAACTATATTATTAAGCAGTGGACATCAAAACCACTTGGTATTGGCTAAGAAATAGAGTAGTCAATCATTGGAATAGGTTAGGTTCACAGGACAAAATAGTCAATGACCATAATAATCTAGTGTTTAACAAATTCAAAGACTCCTGCTTTTGGGATAATAACTCACTATTTGACAAAAAGTGCTGGGGAAATTGGAAATTAGTATGGCAGAAATTAGGCAGTGACCTACACCTAATACCCTATATCAAGATAAGGTCAACACAGACATAAAGAGTGATATTATAAGCAAAATAGAAGAATAAAGGAAAGTTTCTTTCTCAGATCTGTGGAGAAGGATGAAATTTGTGGCCAAAGAAGAACTGGAATACATTACTGAATATAAAATGGATAATTTTGATTATATGAAATTAAAAAGTTTTTGTACAAACAAAACAAATGCAGACAAGATTAGAAGGCAAGCAATAAACTGAGAAAAAAGATTGCACTCAACAGTTCTGATAAAGGCATAATTTCTAAAATATTTAGAGTAATCACTCAGATTTAGAACAATTGATAAATGAACAAAGAATTTGAAGAGACAATTTTCAGATGAAGAAATTAAAACCATTTCTAGTCATATGAAAAGATGCTCTGAATTAGTACTGATCAGAAAAATGCAAATTAAGATACTACAAACCTCTAAATGGGCTAAGATGACAGGAAAAAGATAATGACAATTGTTGGAGGGCATGTGGGAAAACTGGGACACTAGTACATTGTTGGTAGAGTTGTGAACTGATTGAACCATTCTGCAAAGCAATTTGGAACAATGCCCAAAGGGCTGTCACAATGTGCATACCCTTTGACACAGCAGTGTTTCTACTGAGCTTGTATCCCAAAGAGATCTTAAAGGAAGGAAAGGGACTCACATATGCAAAAAATGTTTGTGGCAGTTCGCTTTGTAGTGTCAAGAAACTGGAAACTGAGTGGATGCTCACCAATTAGAGAATGGCTGAATAAGTTGTGATATATGAATGTTATGGAATATTATTGTTCTATAAGAAAAGATCAACAGGATGAATTCAGAGAGGCCTGGAAAGACTTACGTGAACTGATGCTAAGTGAAATGAGCAAAACCAGGGGATCATTATACATGGCAACAAGAAGATTATGCAAAGATCAATTCTGATGGTTGTGGCTCTTTTCAACAATGAAATGCTTTAGTCCAGTTCCAATGATCTTGTGGTGAAGAGAGCCATCTACAACCAGAGAGATGACTGTGGGACCTGAGTATGGATCACAACATAGTATTTTCACTATTTTTGTTGTTTCCTTGAATTTTGTTTTCTTTCTCATTTTTTTCTTTTTGATCTGATTTTTGTGACTATATTTGTGATATTTGTGGAAATGTGCATAGTAGAACTGCACATGCTTAATATATATTGGATACATGCCGTCTAGGGAAGAGGATAGAGGGAAGGGAGGGAAAAATTGAAACACAAGTTTTTGCAAGGGTAAATGTTGAAAACTATCCATGTATATATTTTGAACATAAAAAGTTTTAATTAAAAAAGTGGATTTTGAAAACTCTCTCTACATTTAATTGGGAAATTTTGTCCACCTAGGACCTTTTTCTTCTTCTCTGATCTCTTTTAGATATAGTGAAATAGGTAGGTCAGAGGATATTCACTATTTAGTAACTTTTTGCACAATTCCAAATTAATTTCCAAAACTGTTATACCTATTCATAGGTAAATTGTAGGAAAACAATATAATATTCTTCTATACAGAGATATCATAGTTTATTTAGATATCTTTGCAATTACAAATAATGCTGCTACAAAATGTTTAAACAATTTGGGGGGGGTTATTTTTATAACATTTTCTAAGCTTGCTGTGATACACACATGCTATTTTAAATCTGGGGTGTAGCGTGTGTTCAGAGAAGACTAGTACCTCTGGTGTATGGGCCATCAAATCCTTTCCAGGACTACTTTCCACTTTGGTGTCTAACTGATCAATTGGTAACTCCCACCTGTGGATCCAAGAAGTTGTAAAATGTGCAACAGTCATACCCTTGTAAACCATTTTGATGATGGGCTAAACCAGACTGAAGATAATGGAGGGTTCTTAAAACTGTCCATGAGTTATGGGCATGTCTACCTATAAGGTGTGGATACTTCTCCTGGTAGATTAGATGGATGAAAACTATTTGTTCCAATGACCATGAAGGCAGATGAAGCAGGCATTAGGGAGCAATTGGATTTGGTTAGAAATCGAAGACATCAAGGTCATCCACTGCATCTCCATCCCCAGTTATTCTGACTTGGTTCTGCTATTGTGCTGTGATGATTCAGGAAGAGAGCATGAGGTCAATGACTTCATGCAATCCTGCCTCATTTAAATTTTATTTATACATGAATCAAAAGGCATCACCCATACTAGTTTCCCATTTTTATGGTGACAGGCAAGTGATGAAGCAGCAGGTGCAGAAATTCTAGGAGCTGTAGTCATAATCTTGCACACAGGCAGCTCCGGCCATAGGATCATCTTCTTCTCATTGGAAGCAGTGGGATTCAGCAGCCTCCTGGGTTTATGAACAGCCTTTTAAAGATCACACTGCTCACCTTGTGGTGTGAGGAAGAGGCTAGAAAAGGTGCACTAAAATTGTCTGCTTACCCAATCCTGTCCTGTTTACCACAGCAGGTAAGGATCCCACCTCATAGTTGAAACACAAAAACAAATGCACAAAAACTTCTGCAAAGATGGTTCCACTCACTATTGGTACATGGAATGTGTGCCTCTTATAGACAACACAAAATCCAGTACACCTGAAATTCAAACAGCTGTTCTGGTAAGAGAACTCAGTCATTATCACATTCAAATAGCAGCCCTGAGTAAAACAAGTCTGGTAAATGAGGGCCAGACACACATTTTCCTAGAGTGGCCATAGGTAAGGGGAGCAACATGAAGCACCAAAACTAATCTATAGGCAACAAGCTTGTATGCCTACTGGAACTAAAAACTCAAAACAATGTTATTGCCTTTTGCAGAAAAGCAACCCACGGAAGCAATAAATTGGGAAATCACCTTTACATTTAAGGGTTCTGATAAAGGTCTCCTCTCTAAAATATATAGAGAATTGTCTCATATTTGTAAGAATTCAAGCCATTCTCCAATTGATAAATGGTCAAAGGATATGAACAGACAATTTTCAGAGGATGAAATTAAAACTATTTGTAGTCATATGAAAAGGTGTTCCAAATCACTATTGATCAGATAAATGCAAATTAAGACAACTCTGAGGTACCACTACACACCTGTCAGATTGGCTAAAATGACAGGAAAAGATAATGATAAATGTTGGAGGGGATGTGGGAAGGCTGGGACACTGATGCATTGTTGGTGGAGCTGTGAAAGGATCCGGCCATTCTGGAGAGCAATTTGGAACTATGCTCAAAAGGTTATCAAACTGTGCATACCCTTTGACCCAGCAGCATTTCTATTGGGCTTATATCCCAAAGAAACCATAAAAGAAGGAAACATGTGCAAGAATGTTTGTAGCAGCCCTTTTTATAGTGGCAAGAAACTGGAAACTGAATGGATGCCCATCAATTAGAGAATGGCTGAATAAATTATGGTATATGAATGTTATGGAATATTATTGTTCTGTGAGAAATGACCAGCAGAATGATTTCAGAGAGGCCTGGAGAGACTTGCATGAACTGATGCTGAGTGAAATGAGCAGAACCAGGAGATCATTATACATGGCAACAACAATACTATATGACGATCAATTCTGATGGACATGGCTCTCTTCAACAATGAAATGTTTCAAACCAGTTCCAACTGTTCAGTGAAGAAAGGCATATACTCCCAGAGAGAAGGATGTGAAATGTGGACCACAACATAACATTCTCATACTCTCGATTGATAATTGATGTTTGCTTACATTGTGTTTCCTTTATCTGATATGTCTTTCTTGTAGACACGATTTTTCTTGCATAACAATAAGTGTGGAAATATGTTAAAAAATAAAAAAAGAAAAGCACCCCACCATCGTCATCAGTGCCTGTGATTCCACCATCATGAACTTTGATGAAATTGAATAAAAATTTCATAAAGACCTGTAGACTCAAGCTTGCAATTCTGATTGACTTTAATGCTAGCATAAGCTCAGACTACCACACCAGGGAGCCTTTGGGAGAAACAAAGCTGGAAATAGCAAAAGCAAGGGTCACTTATTACTTGTGCATCCCATGACTTGCTCATCACCAATATTTTCTTCTGTTTACCTAAACACAATAAAACTTTGTGGTTGCAAACTTGCAGCAATAATTGGCATTTAATAAACATTGTTATTGTAACAAGACTCAGACCGGATGTGAAAATGATTAAAGGCAGCGTACTGATCATAGACTTATCTTCTGCAAGCTAAATATTAGCACTCAACAAAAGCAGCAACTCCAAGGCAAATGACTACCAGAATAATCATTGTCAATAGATTTGAGCACTTCTCTGAGTGGAAAAAATTCATTGCTAACTTGAAAATTGAGTCAACTGTCAACAGTGGAGCAGAAAAGAAGTGGGGAGCTTTCAGAGATTTGATGTACACCACTGCATTTTTTCATCTGGGTCAGAACACTCACAAATATCAAGACTGGTTTGACAGAAATGATGGGGAAATTCAGAAGCTGCCAGATGAAAAACAAAAATTCCACAGGTTGTGCCCACAGGAAAGTTCACTTATATCCAAGAAGCAGCATTTAACCCATCAAAAGCAACAAGTACAAGTGAATCTTGGAGATATGCAGTATCCTTGGCTCAGTAAGAAGACAGATAAAATTCAGTTTTATACTGATAATTATAATCCAAAGCACTTTTGTGATACATTAAAGGCTATTAATTGGTCAGACATGGCACATCTGAATACAGAGTTCTGATATACCCACACTGATTAATGATAAGGGTATGATCCTAGAAAATGGGCTCAACACTTTCATAGAGTATTCAATAAATCATTATCAATCAAGTTTAAGTCAGTCTCTCTCTGGAAAACTTCCACCTGAAGAAGTTTTGAATGCTATTGAGCTCTTCTCCTGTGGCTTTTATTCCAGATGAGATTTACAAGTTTGAAAGTCCATTGCTCATAAAAAATGACTGTAATCTTCTGGTTTATATGGCAAGAGAATATTATCTCTCCGACGTTCAAGAATGCTTCCATTGTCCATCTCTATAAGATAAAGTGACCTGTGGTCCTGTAACTGTTATGGGGATGGGTTGTTTTTCTTTTAGTTATTGCTGGCAAAAGTCTTGTCAGAGTCCTCCTCAATAGGCTGATCCTTCACCAGAAGATCTACCTGTGAGTCAGTGTGACTTCAGAAAGAGCTAAAGAATGGTCATCATGGTGTTTGCTGCTGGCAACTCCAAAGAAGTCCATACACAAGACTTTTCAATCTGACCAAGACTTTGATACTATCAGTTTTGAGGGTTCATGAAAAATCACATTCAAATTTGGTTGTTCAGAGAAATTCATCAGTATTTTACATCAATTTCATGATAGCGAGATTGTCTGGATTCTGGATAATGGGTGATACTCCTGTACTTCCCCAGTCACAATAGAGTTACACAAGACTGTGAGTTTGCCCCCATGTTTTTTAGCATAATGTTTTAATAGTTGTTGCCAAATGTTTTTTAAGGAGGACAAACACAGCATCAAGGTCATCTCCCACACAGATGGTAAATTATTCATCTTGAAAAAGCTACAAACCCAGACTAAAGTGGAGGGAATATTGGTGTGACATTTCTTTTTCCTTGTTTGTTTTTTTGTAGATGACTGTGCACTCAATATAGTATCTAAAACTTACATGCAGCAAAGTATGGATTAATTGTCTGCTGCTTGTGCTAATTTTGGCCTAACAACACACACACACACAAAAAAAAAAACCACAGGTGCTCCACCAGCCCAGACCACACCATCTATACATGGAATCATCAGTTATAGCAAATGGAAAAGCTTTGAAAATTGTGAATAAATTTGCTTACTTTGGCAGTGCACTTCCCAGAGATGTACATATTATTAATGAGGATGATGCATGCATTGCCAGAGCTGACTCTTGCAAAGGGAGTGGAAGGAAAATGTGGAAGAAAAGATATTGGACTGACTACCAAACAAAGTCAGAACTTTGTGCTGACTTCATTGTTTCATGCCTGTGAAACTAGAACTATGTGCCAGTGCCATGCAAAGAAACTAAATTGCTTCCAATTATCTTAGGAAGATTCTGAAGATCACCTGACAGGATAAGATATCAGACACCAAGGTTCTTTCTCAAACTAAACTGCCAAGCATTCACATCCTATTGCAGAAAGTGTATCTCCAATGGGATGACCATGTTGTCTGAATGTCGAACATGTTTGCCCAAAAGACTATTTAACAGAGAACTCATACAAAGCAAGCACTCACATGATTGTTAGAACTAGTAATAGAAGGACACTCTCGAGGTCTCTCTTAAGAACTTTGAAAGTGATTGCATGATTGAATAATACTGGCACAGGACTGCCCAGTGTGGGATGCCCTCATCAGAGAAGGTCTGTGCTCTCTGAGCCAAGCAGAATGGAAGTAGCTCAAAAGGAAAGTGAGGTGTGTGGTGGAGATCACTGGAGTGACTAGCATTGCAGTCAGAAGCATATATTGATAATAGGTGACCCTCATCTAGAGAGAATTAGGAAACAGAACAGAAATCTAGAAAAACAGAGTGGCAGTGACAGGAGACTTCAGTTATCTGGTCTGGAGTCTCTGCCAGAAGAAAAGCCCCTAAGAAGTGAGCGACTCCTCTCTTCTCTTCTCTTCCCTTTTCTTCTTCTCTCTTCTCTTCCTTTCTCTTCTTCTCTCTTTTCTTTTCTTCCCCTCTCTCCCTCTCTCTCTCTCTCTCTCTCTCTCTCTCTCTCTCTCTCTCTCTCTCTCTCACACACACACACACACACACACACACACACACTCTTCCCATCCAGAATTCCCATCAATACCATTCCCAGCAACTGGTTCTTCCTGGTTAGTGAGAATCAGAGATATTTCTATCACTGATTCTTTCACCTGTGAAAGATGAAATAATCATTAAGATTTATCAAAAAAAAATATTAGATGCTTTTCTTTTGTTAGAGACTCCATATGTCCAGATAACTGAAGTCTTCTGTCACTCCATTCTTGTGATCTGTTTTTTTTTCTAAATTCCTGTTCTGTTTCCTATTTCTCTCTAGATGATCTACAGTGCAGCTTATTATTAATATCTGCTTCTGACTGTAATTTTAGTCACTCAAATGATCTCCACCACACATCTCTCTCCTAGTTCTTAAAGTTTCTAACTTGTGATCTTAATATATACCTCCCCTCACCAACATACACACACACGCACACACACACACACACACACATGTTTTGCCTAAATAGTTTCTTTTGAATTATGCATTTTTTCCTTTTGGAACAATATTTCAATTACTATTCTGAACTCAACAAGTCTCAGTGAAACCTATAAGATCAAGCTACTTAGAATCTCTCATTCATCTTGTTCATTGGCCATTATTTGTACATTTTTTTACATAGTAGTATTACTGGAGAACATGAGTAGTATTACCATATCTCTTATTGAACTTCAATCCATGAAATTTTCTTTTTTTTAATCTTCTTCAATCCATGAAATTTTCAATATTTCTATTTTTACTTCTCTCCCATCGTGTTCTACCATGTATTTGTGTATCTTTATACAGGTCAAATCTCCCTTTCCCATAAGAAAGAGTAGAATCCTTGAGGACAGACTCTTTTTTGTTTTTAATTTGTATATCCCCACTCCCTAACTTAGTGTCTTGCATATAATAGGCAGTTAATAAATATTTATTAAATTGGATGGCAATGACAGAGTGTATGTAATGCTTTCTGTAGTCATACAGCACTAAACAAATTTGAGATATTGTTATAAATAGTAACCTTCTATTAACAAGAACATCCTATTCTCTGACAATGCCCAATTATATAGAATTAACTATGTTAGGAATCATAAGCAGCAGCTGTTGCCCTCAGCTATAGAAATTTATTTTCATTTCTCTTTCCAGTGAACATTTATGAAAACGCTAGTAAGATCCTCTGATTCATTAAAATTGCATCTGTTAACTCCTTAATAACTGACATTTCAATGACACCTTAAACATAGAATAATAATTTACTTAAAGATGACACACACATACAGTTACAGAACATATACTTTTGTCCTCAAGTCTTGAGAGAAATGTCCCCCCCCCGAAAAAAATAGTGAAAATTAAGTATCAAATAAATATACATATTTTTCTACTGCTGTTTGGTTCATTAGCCATGAGAATGTACTTAGGATATTAGAATGGGTATCTTTGCTCATGGTCTTATTTTTTAAAATTTCAATTATTTTTATTAATGATCTAATTTAAGGAAAAATATATAAACATTGTAGAGTCATCAATTTTTTAACATTTCTCCCAGCTCTGATTTTTTATGTTCATTTTATTTTTAACTTAAATAATAAAACAAGAATTTCCATAAGACATCAAAAATGAAAAAGATAATTCTCTTATCTTAATCCATTGTCACTGCAGAAGTAAAAGAAAGATCAACAGGATAAGGAACATCTTAAAAATGGTAAAGGGGCCAATAAAAGTTTTATAGACTAAGTAAATTCAAACTTATTAGTTTACTTGGTTAGAACCTGACGCTAATGAAAACAGAGAAAATAACAGTTTTGAAGCTAAAAGTGATCCTAAAATTAATCTAGGCCAAGTGTCTCATTCTATCAGATGAGGAAAATAAGATCCAGAGAAATTCAGGGATAAGTGTATGTTGAGAGATAGTTTGAATGGGCTTTCAGGAGTCAATAATCAAAATTTCAGTGTGAGCATTTATACCTCAAAAATCAATAAATACTAAAAAAAACTGATTTGTTATTTGTTAATTGCATAGACTTAAGAAAATAATGGGAAAAATGTTAATAATGCAGATTAGATGTGTGTAGAACACTTTTCTAAGAGTCACTATTTAAGCAATTGCCAATACGCCTCTTTTTAGGGACTGATCCAAACTCACCCCACTATTTTGTAACAGAGCGAAGTCTAAATTCCATTCTAATCTCAAATGTTTTGTCCTTAGTAGGCTCTTATTAAATATTTATTGACTGATTTTCAGCAAATTCCAAACTTTTTTTTAAAAAGGATGACTTCCAAAAAAATAGAGTAAAATGAACAGAACCAAGAGAATGTAATATACAGTAATAACAATATTGCTTTAGGAACAATTTTGAGTAAATAAGACATTTTGGCTCATAAATATTCAGCTAAATATTTAGCTGTCTCTGTCTCTGTCTGTCTGTCTGACTTTCATTCTTTCTCTCTTTCAGTCCATCTCTGTCTATTTCCATCTCTGTTTCTCTGTCTCTCTGTCTCTCTCTGTGCCTGTCTCTTTCCCCATGTTTGTGTGTGTGTGTCTGTCTCTCTGCCTCTGTCTCTATCTCTCTTTCTCTGTGTGTCTCTCTATCTCCATCTCTTTGTCTCTCTGTCTCTTCCTCTGTGTTTGTCTCTCTCTCTCTGCCTCTGTGTCTCTCTGTCTGTCTCTTCCTGTCTCTATCTCTGTCTCTATCTCTGTATCTCTGACTTTCAGTCTTTCTCTCTTTCAGTTCATCCCTGTCTCTGTTTCCATCTCTATCTCTCTGTCTCTCTGTGCATGTCTCTCTCCCCACGTGTGTGTGTCTATCTGTCTCTGTCTCTGTCTCTCTGCCTCTGTCTGTCTCTCTCTCTCTGTCTCTGTCTCTCTGTCTCTCTCTGTCTCTCTCTCTCTGTCTCTCTGTCTCTCTGTCTCTCTCTCTCTCTCTCTCTGTCTCTCTGTCTCTCTCTCTCTCTCTCTCTCTCTCTCACAAACACACAAAGTGTAGAACTTCTAACATCCTTGAATTTAAAATATAAAGGAATGTATAGAGAATCTCATGCTCCCAGGCAAAAGCCCAATTGAACCAAAACACAGGTTGTTTCAACACTAGATTTAAAAGCACAACATAATATTTACCTCTCCAAAAGAACTCAGAAGTTGGGAACTAGAGTTGAGGATGGGGCAATGGGGGACCCACACTCAGAAAAAACTACCAACATGTATAAATTCTATTAATTGTTATTCTAGATTGGAATTATTCTTGAGACTTTCATTTCTTTGAAGCAGTCCATATCCCTGTAGCACTGAGAAAATGCAGAATATATTTGAGCAAGATTTTTTAAATCCCATCCCCTACCAACCAAAATGCATACATAAAAATATATCATTTTCCTATAGAAATATATGTAAATTTATGCATGTGTTTAAAACTAACAATATAGGAGAAAATTTGTTAATTTTTAGAAGTATTCTTCATTTCCCTTGCCATGGTGCATCTTTATTCAAGTAAAATAAATAAATCTCACTATCCAGGGAAAGATTACTTTCCTGTAAATGATGGCTCACTAGAGCTTACTAATCTTCCCCTTTTCAGCAATATGACTTTCTTCCTCTTGAAGCAATAATGCGATCACCCTTTACCTCTTTTTTATGATTACACTGGCTATCTTTATCTTTCCGTAAAACACTAATTTTGAATTCTGACACTGGCCCTGCATATTCAATTCCAAAATTCAAAAGGACACAGCAATTGAAAAGGGAGAGAGAGAGAGAGTTAGAGAAAATTTCTAGTCTTCATGAGCTAATGGTTAAAGCCCTGCACTCAAAACAGAGGCAACTCGAGTTTGATTATTAACTTTAATTCAAAGCTCTGCCTTAAATTGCAATAAAACAAGATTTCTCCTTTTAGATATAAACCTAACGGCAATATTTCAAATGGAAAATAGAATGCTTATAGGTCACCAAGTCTATGCCTTTGAAGAAAAAAAAAAAAAAGGATACCTGTTGAGAATCTGGAAAGGGAATCTTTGGTTCTTCCTCAGTAATACAATAGTATACTTTATGTTTCTTTGGCATTAGTGTCACACTGAAATTATGAAATGTGATTCTCAAAAGAAGAATCTGATATTTTAACAAATATACTCATCGTGATACAATTCAATCATTCTGGATTCTTCAGTATTCAGTAAATCAATGTAATGATGGCTAGAATCCAGCCTAGTTCCAAAACTATTTTAAATATTCTTGTATTCTATATATACCACACTGATCATGTTCCATCTTTTCATTATAAGTAATGTCTCCTATAGTTAAACAAGTGCATCTGAAGCCTAGGAAAGTACAACTTCTTCCATTTACCCATTACCTCTACCAGAGTTACAAAGTTACCATGAATAATATAAAGTGATTTGAATAATTTCAAGAATTTTGATTTGAGACTTCCTTTTTAATTTGAGACATAATTTGAGACTGCTTTTAAAAAAAAAAAACTCTTAAACAGTTGACAAGGGCTCCATTAGATTTTGGAGGAAAGAAGGAAATCAAGATTTTTAGCAAAAATATCTAAACCTAAAGTTAGTTATTGGGGCTTACTTGAAGACAGTGAGTGGAATGGTCCTGATAACTTTAATGTTACTCTAGAGGTCTGCTAGAATGGTAGAACTGAAAAGGAATAGCCTCACTAAGAGTAGACCCCTAGCAGACCTATTACTAGATGGATTTGTTTTATTGTCTGAGGGGAAGGGGCCTAGAATGTGATTTTTGGCAAGGGTCGGGTGGGAGGAGAAAGGGAAGAAATCACCTGGGATTTGAAGTACTTAGCTCAGTTCTTTCTATTATGCTGGAAGAATATATAATCACAAATGCTGTAAATATTCTATAAATTTTAGTTACCTGTCACAAATACCTAGTTACCCTTTTCCTACTTATCATTTTGGTTCCTACTATATCATTAGAGCTGCAACATAGGTAGTACTATGTTTTCTGATATGCAGAGTAAACTCTGGAGGACTTTCCCTTTGGAGTGAAGGATTATCATTGTGCCTTAACTGAACAAAAGATTTATATTTTCCAATATTTGATCTTTCCCAATAAAAATAATTAAATTGGAGAGCCAGAAGAAGCTGGGAGACATGCTGGTTGTTGCACAAGGTAGGCATGAAATTGTAATATTTTCATTCTTTTGATGGACACATTTTATAAATTGGAGAATTATAAGTTTGAGCTAATAAAATCATAGTGAATTTTTCCGATGGAATGAATGTACCTGCTTATATCAGTCAGATTAACTTTTAAGGAAAGCATTTGCTATTCATGTGTTTGTGACAACTTATTTTGAAAGATGAATTCAGTGGAGGGAAATTATACTCCTTCAAGTATATATATAGTTTGTATACAATTATAGTGGAGAAAAAAACCTTATATTTAAATTAATCATCATTTAAAGAATAAACTGTCTTGTTGAGATAACAGTTTTACAGAACAAATTAGAAACAAAAGAAAAATATATTTGGGAATTCATATCATAAAATAATATCTAGTAAAGGATTATTATACTGTTACATTCTAGTTCTAAGAGATATGGGCAGTTTTATTCCGTGATGTCTTCAAATATTATTTCCAGGCACTTGCCTTTAACTAATTCAATGATTCTTAAATTCTGTTTGTTTTAACTGTTCTCTATATAATTTAAATAGACTAATTTGTATTTCTTTCTATTTCAGTCTTAGATTCTGTTTTAATATGTCTTGTCTTCTCCTGAAATCATTAATGCATTGGGTTCATTCTAATTTTTAAGGACTCTGTTGCTTGAGTAATGTTTTGCACCTCTTGTTGTCAATTCACTTTTCTTTTTTAAAATATTTTTTATTAAAGCTTTTTATTTACAATACATATGAGTAATTTCTCAACATTGACCTTTGCAAAACTTTCTGCTCCAAATTTTTTCCTCCTTCCCACACCCCCTTCCCTAGATGGCAGTTAATCTAATACATGTTAAATATGTTAAAATATATGATAAATTCAATATATGTATACATATTTATAAAGTTATCTTGCTGCACAAGAAAAAAATGAATCTAGAAAAAAAAACTAAGAAGAAAAACAAAACACAAGCAGACATCAACAGAAATCATGAAAATGCTATGGTGTCTTCCACACTCAGTTCCCACAGTCCTCTCTCTAGGCATAGACAGCTTTCTTCATCACTGAACAATAGGAAATGGTTTGAATCATCTAATTATTAAAGAGTCATGTCCATCAGAATTGATCATCATATAATCTTGTTGTTGCTGTGCACAATGATCTCTTGGTTGTGCTCATTTCACTTAGAATCAGTTCATGCAAGTCTCTTCAGGCCTCTCTTAAATCATCTTTTTGGTTGTTTCTTATAGAACAATAATATTCCATAACATTCATATACCATAATTTATTCAGCCACTCTCCAATTGATGAGCATCATCAGTTTCCAGTTTCTTGCCACTACAAAAAGGGCTGCCAAAACATTTTTGCACATGTGGGTCCCTTTCCCTCCTTTAAGATCTCTTTGGGATATAGGCCCAGTTGAAACACTGCTGGGTCAAAGGGTATGCATACTTTGATAACTCTGTGAGCCTAGTTCCAAATTTCTCTCCAAAATGGTTGGATCCCTTCACAGTTCCACTAACAATGTATTATTATTACAATTTTCTCACATATCCTCCAATATTCATCATTATCTTTTCCTGTCATTTTAGCCAATCTGACAGGTGTGTGGTGGTACCTCAGAGTTGTCTTAATTTGCATTTCTCTGATCAATAGTGATTTGGAGCAACTTTTCATATGATTATAAATGGTTTTAATTTCTTCATCTCAAAATTGTCTATTCATATCCTTTGACCATTTATCAATTGGAGAATGGCTTGAATTCTTATAAATTTGAGTTAATTCTGTATGTATTTTTGAAATGAGTTCTTTAGCAGAACCTTTGAATGTAAAAATGTTTTCCCAGTTTGTTTCCCTTCTAATTTTGTCTGCATTAGTTTTGTTTATACAAAAACTTTTTCACTTCATATAATCAAATTTATCTACTTTGTGATTAATAATGATCTCTAGTTCTTCTTTGACCACAAATTCCTTCCTCCTCCAGAGATCTGAGAGGTAAACTATCCTATGTTCTTCTAATTTTTTTATAATATCATTCTTTATGTTTAGATCATGAATCCATTAGACCTCATCTTGGTATATGGTGTTAGGTGTGGGTAAATGCCTAATTTCTTGCATACTATTTTCCAATTTTCTGAGCAGTTTTTTTGTCAAATATTTAGTTCTTATCCCAAAACCTGGGGTCTTGGGGTTTCTCACATACTCAAATGATAAAGTCATTGACTATTTTTTTTCCTATAAACCTAACCTATTCCACTGATCCACTACTCTATTTCTTAGCCAGTACCAAATAGTTTTGATGACTACTGCTTTATAATATAGTTTTAGATCTGGTACAGCTAGGCCACTTTCATTTGCTTTTTTTTTCACTAATTCCCTTGAAATTCTTGACCATTTGTTCTTCCAGATGAATTTTGTTGTTATTTTTTAGGTTATTGAAATAATTTCTTGGGAGTTTGACATAGCACTGAATAAATAGATTTGTTTAAGAAGTATTGCTATCTTTAACGTATTTGCTGACCTATCAAAGAGCACTTGATATTTTTCCAATTGTTTATATCTGACTTTATTTGTGTGGAAAATGTTTCATGACTTTCCGTTGGCAGATAGATTCCCAAATATCTTATTCTATCGACACTTATTTTAAATGGAATTTCCCTTTGTATCTCTTGCTGATGGATTTTGTTGATGACGTATAAAAATGATGGTGATTTATGTGGATTTATTGTGTATCCTGCAACTTTGCTAAAGTTGTGGATTATTTCTGATACTTTTTTTTAGTTGATTCTCTAGGGTTCTCTACGTATACCATCATATCATCTGCAAAGAGTGATAATTTAGTTTTCTCATTTTCTCTACTCTAATTCCTTTACTCTCTTGTCTTCTCTTATTACCAAAGTGAGGATTTCTAATACAATATTGAATAGTAATGGTGATAGTGAGCAAACATGTTTCACCCCTGATCTTATTGGGAATGGTTCCAGTTTATCACTGTTGCATATGATGCTAGTAGATAGCTTTAAATAGATGCTACTGACTATTTTAAAGAAAAGTCCAATTATTCTTTTACTCTTTAGTATTTTTAATATGAATGGTTTGGGGTTTTATCAAATGCTTTTTCTGTATCTATTGAAATAATCATTTTTGTTCATTTGGTTATTAATATAATTGATTATGCTAATAGTTTTCCTAATATTTCCTAATATTCCCAATATTTAATCCAGCCCTGCATTCCTGGTATAAATCCTACTTGGTCATGTTGTGTATCCTGGGGATGATTTTCTGTAATCTCTTTGCTAATATTTTATTTAAGATTTTTGCATCAATATTTATTAGGGAGATTGGTCTATAATTTTCTTTCTCTGTTTTTGTACTACCTGGTTTAGGCATCAGAACCATGTCTGTGTCATAAAAGGAATTTGGTAGGAGTCCTTCATTCCCTATTTTTTCAAATAGTTTATAGAGTATTGGAGTTAATTGTTCTTTAAATGTTTGGTATAATTCACATGTAAATCCATCCATTTCTGGGGAATTTTTTCTTAGAGAGTTGATCAATAGCTTGTTCTATTTCTTTCTTTTTTTCTTTCTTTCTTTCTTTCTTTCTTTCTTTCTTTCTTTCTTTCTTTCTTTCTTTCTTTCTTCCTTCCTTCCTTCCTTCCTTCCTTCCTTCCTTCCTTCCTTCCTTCCTTCCTTCCTTCCTTCCTTCCTTTCTTTCTTTTTGCTAAGGCAATTGGGGTTAAGTGACTTGCCCAGGGTCACATAGCTAGGAAGTGTTAAGTGTCTGAGCTCAGATTTGAACTCAGGTCCTCCTGACTTCACGGCTGGTGCTCGATCCATTGTGCCACTGAACTACCCTGTTCTATTTCTTTTTCTAAAATGGGATTATTTAAATAATTTATTTCCTCTTCTGTTAATCTGGGTAAAATCAATATTTTTGTAGGTATTCCTCCATTTCACTTAGGTTATCAAATTTATAGGCAAAGTAATTCCTAATTATTGCTCTAATTTCCTCTTCATTGGTGGAAAGTTCTCCCTTCTCATTTTTGAGACTAACAATTTGATTTTCCTCTTTCCTTTTCCTATCAAATTAACCAGAGGTTTATCTATTTTGTTTTATTTATTTAGCTTTACTTATTAATTTATTTTTTTTATTTCAATTTTATTAATCTCTCCTTTGTTTAGGATTTCAAGTTTGGTATTTGATGGGGTTTTTTAATGTATTCTTTTTCTAGCCTTTTTAGTTGCAATTCATTGCAACTAAATTCATTGATTTTCTCTTTCTCGATTTTATACAAGAAATTTCCCCTTATTATCACTTTGGCTCCATCCCACAAATTTTGGTATGTTGTCACATTATTGTCATTCTCTTAGATGAAATTAGTAATTGTGTCTGTAATTTGCTGTTTCACCCATTCATTCTTTAAGAGGAGATTATTTAGTTTCCAACTGCTTTTTTGTCTATTTTCTCCTACCCTTATATTGCATGTGATTTTTATTTCATCATGATCTGAAAAAATGCATTTACTATTTCTGCCTTTCTGCATTACATTTTGAGATTTTTATGCTGTAACACATGGTCAATTTTTGTATAAGCTCCATGAACCACTGAAAAAAAAATTAAATCCTTTCTGTCTCCATTTAATTTCCTCCAAAGATCTATCATATCTAACTTTTCTAACATCTTGCTTACCTCCTTAACTTCTTTCTTATTTATTTTGTGGTTCCATTTATCTAGTTCTGAGAGAGCAACGTTGAGATCCCCCACTATTAGTTTTGCTATCTATTTCTTTTTGCATCTTTCTTAATTTTTCTTCTAAGAATTTCCATGTTATACCATTTGGTGCATATATATTTAGTATTGATATTGTTTAATTATCTATGTTATCCTTTAGTAAGATATAATTTCCTTCCTTGTCTCTTTTAATTAGATCTATCTTTGCTTTTACTTGATTTCAGATCAGGATTGCTTTCTCTGCTTTTTTTTTTTTTGGTTCACCTGAGGCCTAACATATTCTGCTCCAACCCTTTACCTTAATTCTGTATGCATCATTATGCTTTAAATGTGTTTCTTGTAAACACCATATTGTAGAATTCTGGCTTTTAATCCAGTCTGCTATCCACTTCTGTTTTATGGGAGAGCTCATCACTTTCACCTTCACAGTTAAAATAATTAATTCTATAAATCCACATAAATCATCAGCGTTTTTATATATTATCAATAAAGTTCAGCAGCAAGAGATACAAAAAGAAATTCCATTCAAAATAACTGTTGATAGTATAAAATATTTGGGAATTTATCTGCCAAGGGAAAGTCAGGAACTATATGAACTAAACTACAAAACACTTTCCACACAAATAAAATCAGACCAAGACAATTGGAAAACTTAAAATGCTCATGGGTAGGCAGAGCGAACATAATAAAAATGACAATACTACCCAAACTAATCTACTTATTTAGTGCCATACCAATCAAACTCCCAAGAAATTATCTTACAGATCTAGAAAAAAATAGTAGCAAAGTTCATTTGGAAGAACAAAAGGTCAAGAATTTCAAGGGGATTAATGAAAAAAAAGGCTGATCATGGTGGACTTGCTGTACCATATCTAAAACTATATTATAAAGCAGCAGTCATCAAAACCATTTGGTACTGGCTAAGAAATAGAGTATTTGATCAGTGGAATAGGATAGAATCAAAAGACAAACTAGGCAATAACTATAGCAATTTAGTCTTTGATAAACCCAAAGACCCCAGCTTTTGGGTTAAGTACTCACTATTTGACAAAAACTGCTGGGAAAATTGGAAACTAGCGTGGAAGAAATTAGGGCTTGACCCACATCTAACACCACATACCAAGATAAGATCTAAATGGGTTCATGATCTGGATATAAAGAGTGATACTATAAGTAAATTAGAGGAACGTAATATAGTTTACCTCTCAGACCTATGGAGATGGAATAAATTTATGTCCAAAGAAGAACTGGAACTCTTAATTGAAAACCAGATAGGTAACTTTGACTACATTAAATTAAAAAGTTTTTGTACAAACAAAACCAATGCAGTCAAGATTAGGAGGGAATCAATAAATTGGGAAATCATCTTTACATTTAAGGGTTCTGATAAAGGTCTCATCTCTAAAATATATAGAGAATTGTCTCATATATATATAAGAATTCAAGCCACTCTTCAATAGATAAGTGGTCAAGGGATATGAACAGACAATTTTCAGATGATGAAATTAAAACCATCTCTAGTCATATGAAAAGTTGCTCCAAATCACTATTGATCAGAGAATTGCAAATCAAGACAACCCTGAGGTACCACTACACACTGTCAGATTGGCTAAAATGACAGGAAAAGTTAATGATGAATGTTGGAGGGGATGTGGGAGAGCTGGGACACTGATGCATTGTTGGTGGAGCTGTGAACGGTACAGCCATTCTGGAGAGCAATTTGGAGCTATGCTCAAAAAGTTATCAAACTGTGCATACCCTTTGACCCAGCAGCATTTCTATTCGACTTATATCCCAAAGAAATAATAAAGGAAGGAAAGGGCCCCACATATGCAAGAATGTTTGTGGCAGCCCTTTTTGTAGTGGTTAGAAACTGGAAATTGAATAGATGACCTTCAATTGGAGAATGGCTGAATAAATTATGGTATATGAATATTATGGAATATTATTGTTCTGTAAGAAATGACCAGCAGGACGATTTCAGAGAGGCTTGGAGAGACCTGCATGAACTGATGCTGAGTGAAATGAGGAGAACCAGGAGATCATTATACACAGCAACAACAGTACTATATGACAATCAATTCTGATGGACATGGCTCTCTTCAACAATGAAATATTTCAAACCACCTCCAATTGTTCACTGAAGAAAGCCATATACACCCAGAGAGAGGGATGTGAAATGTGGACCACAGCATAACATTCTCATACTCCTTGATTGATGTTTGCTTACATTGTGTTTCCTTTACCTGATATATCTTTTGTGTAGATAAGATGTTTCTTGCACAACAATGATAAGTTTGGAAATATGTATACATATATTTGATTTGCCAATATTTTAACATAATTAACATGTAGTGGATATCCTGCCATCTAGGGGAGGGGTGGGGAGTTGGGGGAAAATTTGTAACAGAAAACTATGTAAGGGTTAATGTTGAAGAATTACCAACACATATGTTATGCAAATAAAATTAAAAAAATAAAAAATAATAAAAATAATTAAATCTGTATTTCCTCCCTTCTTATTTACCCTAACTAATGTTTTTCTCTTTACTTTCCCCTTTCTCCCTTACCCCTCCCCAGTATTTTGCTTTTGATGATCATCTCCCTCAAACAGTCCTCCCCCCTTTAGAGCTCCTCCCCCTTTTTTACACCTTTTTCTAATTCTTCTATTTTCCCTTCTATTTGTCTTTCCCTTTCTTTCCCCTTTTCCCACCTACTTCTCAATAAAGTGAGACAAGTTTCTCTGTGAAACCAAATATGTCTGATATTCTTTTTTAGAGCCAAATCTGATGAAAGTAAGATTAACATAATGCTTACCACCCTCCCTTCTTCCCGCAAATATAATAGATTTTCTTTGCCTCTTCGTGAGATGTAATTTCCCATATTTTATCTTCTTTTTCTTGTTCTTCCAGTATGATCCTTTTTCTACCTGTAATTTCTTTTTCATATTATTATAATAAAATCAAATTATACCCACATTCTCTAAGCATATCCGTAACAGAAATATAGTTCTCAAGAGTTTTTTTTTTCCTTTTTACCTTTTTCTGGTTCTCTTGAGTTCTGTGTTGAGAAATCAAATTTTTTGTTCAGTTCTGCTCTTTTCATTAGAAATAGGTGAAATTCACCTATATAATTGAATGTTCATCTTCTTTCCTGAAAGATAGTGCTCCTTTTAGCTGGATAACTTATTCTTGCTATAATCCCAGTTCCTTTGCTTTTTGGAATATCAGATTCCAGGCCCTTCAATCCTTTAAGGTAGAAGCTGCTAGGTCCTGGGTGATCCTAATTGGGTCTCCTCGGTATTTAAATTGTCTCTTTCTGATTGCTTGAAATATCTTTTCCTTGGTATGATATTGATATTCTGAAATTTAGCCACAATATTCATGGGGGATTTAATTTTGTGATCTCTTTCAGGAGGTGATCAATGGATTCTTTCTATGGCTACTTTACCTTCTGATTCGAAAATATTAGGGCAGTTTTCTTTTATGATTTTCTGTAAGATTTCATCTAAGTTCTTTTTTTAATCATGGCTTTCAGGAAGCCCTATTATCCTTAGATTGTCTCTCCTAGATCTATTTTCCAGGTCAGTTGTATTTCCTATGAAATATTTCATATTTTCTTCTATTTTTTTCATTTTTTTTCTTTGATTCTTAAAGTTTTATTAAGTCATTCACTTCCATTTGTTCAATTCTAACTTTTAGTGTATTATTTTATTCAGTTACCTTTTTTAGCTCCTTTTGCAACTGGCCAATTAAATTTTTTGTTCATTGCCTTCTTTTTCCATTATTTTTTTTGCAATGATCTCATTTAATTTCCCCATATTTCCTCTAACTCTCTTTTAAGATCTTTTATGCAATCTTCAAATAAAGCCTTCTGAGACTGGGAGCAGCTCATGTCTCCCTTTTGTGCTTTTTCTGAAGTTGCTTTACCTTTAGGGACCTCAGGATGTGAGGTCTATTCTCTTTCTCCATAAAAACTGTTTATGGTGAGAGTTCTTTTGTTTTTTTTTTTTTTAAATTCATTTTTTAAGGCTTGAAGTCTGTTCAAGGCAAAGGAGGGACAACTGCTTTAATTTGCCTTTAGGCAGTTCTGCTGATTGATTGATTTTTAGGTGCCAGGTAGTTTTGCTGATTGGTTGATTGCTTTTTGATTCTGGGTAATAGCAGCAAGATTTGCTGCTATTCTGAGGCTCAGTTTTTCACAAGCTAGCCCACAAAAGGCAGATCTGCCAAACCACCTGCTTACAATCAGGACAGATTGGTCCAACAGGCCCACAGAAGATTCCCAGGTGAGTGGAAGCCACCATGTTCAGACTCTCCACTCCAGCTCCCTGTCCTGATCTCTCTGTGGTGCTATCTAGGTTCAGCAGACCACCCTCCTGCCCAATTGAAACAGACCAGTTCTGAAGTTCTTCCAGGGTATTTTCTTCTACAAATGTGTTGTACTGCAGATATTTGTAGATTTTTTGACTTCAAAATCATTTTAGAGGCTTAATCTGCTGTTGGTTTGAGGGAACATTACAGGAGATTACAGAGAGTCTTGTCTGCTCTCCACCCTCTTGGCTTCACCCCTCCGAGGTCCATCAATTCACTTTTCAAATCTCTCCTCTAGGGGGATAGCACCAAGATGGTAGAGTGAATCCAGCGTTTTTGATAAGATCTTCCAACACATTCCCTCCAAAACAACTTGTTGGGTTTTTTAGACAATTGGGGTTAAATGACATACCCAAGGTTAAAAAGCTTGTAAGTATCTGAGTCAATATTTGAGTTCAGATATTACTGACTACAAGGCTGAACTCTATTCATTCTGCCACTAGTTGACCATTAAAACATTTTTTAATGCAGCGAACTCAGTGGGCAAGACAAACCAAAGAATACAGTAAGTTATTTTTTCCAGTTCAGCACAATTTAGCAAGACAGAAAGAGGAAGCCATAAGCACTGGTTTCAGGCCTAGCTAGGAGTATTGCATGACAGAAATGACACTGACTCTGAGCTGAAGGGAGACAGCACAACAATCAACAATAAAGAGAAAGAATACCTGTTAGAAAGAGAGTCTAGGAAACTCCTGTACTAGCGTTGGGCTTAGGATTGAGTACCATCTGACTGCTTTATTACTCAGTAACTAGTTGTGGATCATAATTCTAGGTCTAACACAATTGGTCACTGTCTTAAAGGCTCAGGCCCCTACTTATGTAAGGACCAGAGTTCAGACCAAGAAGTTAGTGATCAGACTCTCCCCAGATGACCCTTTGTTGAAAGTCCTCAAAGCTTATTGGTCCCTTGATTAAACTGTGAAAGCAGTAGAAGTACATAAAAGACAGAAGTTCAAGCCAAACAACTCCTCCCTATCACTTCACCATCAAAGATTAGCAAATCCTACCTATAACATAAAGTGCAAATCTAAGAAAGCAGTTAGGAAAATGAGCAAACAACAAGAACCAGTCACAAAAAGGCTGCCATGGTGACTGGAAACTCTAGACAAAAACTCAAAAGAAAACAGTGACTTGAAAATATATACAAGCAAAACTAATAAAAAATACAGATTGCACACAAGTTCAATAATAATTATTAGAAGCACTAAAGAAATAGATTAAAAGAGCAGGAAATTATTTTAAAAATCAGAGTCATATATATTAATAACCAAACTAACAAAAACCATATGATAATCTCAATAGATGCAGAAAAAGCATTTGATAAAATTCAACATCCATTCCTATTAAAAACATTAGAGAGTATAGGAATTAATGGACTTTTCCTTAAAATAGTCGGTAGCATCTATTTAAAACCATCAGCTCGCATCATATGTAATGGTGATAAACTGGAACCATTCCCAATAAGATCAGGGGTGAAACAAGGTTGTCCACTATCACCATTACTGTTCAATATTGTATTAGAAATGCTAGCCTTGGCAATAAGACAAGAAAAAGAGATTAAAGGAATTAGAGTAGGTCATGAGGAAACCAAATTATCACTGTTTGCAGATGATATGATGGTCTACTTAGAGAACCCTAGAGAATCAACTAAAAAACTATTAGAATTAATCCACAACTTTAGCAAAGTTGCAGGATACAAAATAAATTCACATAAATCATCAGCATTTTTATACATCACCGACAAAATGCAACAGCAAGAGATACAAAGAGAAATTCCATTCAAAATAACTATCGATAGTATAAAATATTTGGGAATATATCTGCCAAGGGAAAGTCAGGATCTATATGAGCAAAACTACAAAACACTCTCCACACAAATAAAGTCAGATCTAAACAATTGGAAAAACATCAAGTGCTCTTGGATAGGTCGAGCGAATATAATAAAGATGGCAATACTACCTAAACTAATCTATCTATTTAGTGCTATACCAATCAAACTCCCAAGAGATTATTTAACTGAACTAGAAAAAATAACAACAAAATTCATCTGGAAAAACAAAAGGTCAAGAATTTCAAGGGAATTAATGAAAAAAAATGCAAATGAGGGTGGCCTAGCTGCACCAGATCTAAAACTATATTATAAAGCAGTGGTCACCAAAACCATTTGGTACTGGATAAGAAATAGAGTAGTGGATCAGTGGAATAGGTTAGATTCACAGAACAAAATACTCAATGACAATTGTAATCTAGTGTTCGATAAACCCAAAGACCCCAGTTTTTGGGATAAAAACTCACTATTTGACAAAAACTGCTGGGATAATTGGAAACTAGTCTGGAAGAAATTAGGCATTGACCCACACCTAACACCATATACCAAGATAAGGTCAAAATGGATTCATGATCTAGGCATAAAGAATGATATTATAAACAAATTAGAACAATGTAGGATGGTTTACCTCTCAGACCTGTGGAGGGGGAAGGAATTTGTGACCAAAGAAGAACTAGAGGTCATCATTAATCACAAAATAGATAAGTTTGACTATATCAAGTTGAAAAGTTTTTGTACAAACAAAATGAATGCAGACAAGATTAGAAGGGTAGCAGTAAACTGGGAAAATATTTTTACATCCAAAGGTTCTGATAAAGGCCTCATTTCTAAAATATATAGAGAATTGACTCAAATATATAAGAATTCAAGCCATTCTCCAATTGACAAATGGTCAAAAGATATGAACAGACAATTTTCAGAGGAAGAACTTGAAACTATTTCTGGTCACATGAAAAGGTGCTCCAAGTCACTATTGATCAGAGAAATGCAAATTAAGACAACTCTGAGATACCACTACACACCTGTCAGATTGGCTAAAATGACAGGAAATGATAATGATAGCTGTTGGAGGGGATGTGGGAAAACTGGGACACTGATACATTGTTGGTGGAACTGTGAACGGATCCAACCATTCTGGAGAGCAATTTGGAGCTATGCTCAAAGAGTTATCAAACAGTGCATACCCTTTGACCCAGAAGTGTTTCTACTGGGCCTATATCCCAAAGAGATTTTTAAGGAGGGAAAGGGACCCACATGTGCAAAAATGTTTGTGGCAGCCCTTTTTGTAGTGGCAAGAAACT